>MU270117.1:0-153816 GCA_021432635.1 Thozetella sp. PMI_491
TCCCACAGTTTTGATCCATCCCACGGTTTTGTGACCCCCTACGAAGTAGGGGGTCTTACGAGCTCTCGCACAGACCCCCGAGTATGCATATGCACCACTCCTTGGTATCCTATTTGGCGTGCTGACTAATATTTTGCAGTGGAAACCTCGGGAGCAGCCACTGCGTCCCCTTGTCTCTCACCGAGCTTGCTAGTCAACTTCGGATTTTATGATCCGCTATTTTGAGCTCACGGGAGCCTCGCCTATTCCTTCGGTACTAGAGTAGACCGGCAAGAGCCCACGAAGACTGGCCATCATCTCACTACGTGGCTGAGGAGTCGGCCTGCGGCTGCTACCACCGGCAACCTCCCCGCCAAACACATCCGCCTATGTGTGTAACCGTCAGAGGAGGCGTTGTGCTGCTGGCAAGGTCGTCCGCCCAGCGGCGCCTCGCCGCCGTTTCTCGGCTTCCTTCGCGCTTCATGGCTTCTCATGCCCCCCTTCCGTGCCCCCGAGGGGTCGACCCGGATGCGTCGCCTCCGTCGCCGAGGCTGTGGGCCTGGACTCCCGAAAATTTGCCCGGCACGCCCGGCACGCCCGCTCCCGAGGCCGGCGGCGGCACACGGGTGGTCTCCGAGGCCGTTGCAGGCTCGAGTCGGAGAATCTTCATCCTAGGCGTCGGGAACCTCGGTCGGCTCTATGCCTCCGCGCTAGCCAGCCTCCCGGACCGGCCCCCCATCACCCTCGTGGTCCATCGGAGGGCCCTCCTAGAGCAATGGCTTGCACATCCTGCCATCCAGATCACCCGGTCCGGCGTCACAGACCACGCCACTTCGTTTGATATCGAGTGGTGGACCGAGGAGAGACCAGCTACTGGACTTGCCAGGGAGGTCTCCGGGGGTTCCAAGATCCGCAACCTGATCATCGCCACCAAAGCACCCGATGCGCTTGTGCAGGCAGACAGGGTGCGGCGCTATCTGGATTCGCACTCCACGGTCGCCTTTGTCCAAAACGGCATGAGCAGGCTGTGGCCTCCGGACGGCCTGGCCTACAGTAGCAAGCGCTACCCCCCCGGCCAGCATCCCAACTGGGTAGCTTGTATCACCATGCACGGCGTCTATTCCACCGGGCCCTTCGCCAGCGTTCACGCCTCGCCTGCCGACGTTTCTGTCGGCCACGTCTTGCCGAACCCGGAGACGCGGGAGGATGCTGGCTACTTGGTGCAGCAGATCGTGACCGCTCCTCACCTCGCAGCTCGCGCAGTCGCGCGGCCGATGTTGTGGGTCCTCCAGCTGGAGAAGCTCGTCGTCAACTCCGTCATCAACCCCTTGACTGCCATTCTGCGGTGCAGAAACGGCCAGCTGTTTGCAAATCCCGGAGGCAACGTGGAACGTGTCGTGGAGCTGTTGCTCGAGGAAGCGAGCTGCGTCCTGCAAGCCCTGGCGCGTCATGACGCCGCCATCGAGATTCTCAGTGACGAGCAGCCGTCTGCTGCCGCTACGGACGTGTACGCCAGCCAGACGGCGATGGTTGAACGGGTTTCCTACGCTCGACTCCGGGAGATGTTGTTCCGGGTGGGAGAGAAGGTCAAGGACAACATCAGCTCGATGCTCCAAGATGTGCGAGCTGGAAAGCCGACCGAGATTAGCGAGTTCAACGGCTGGATCGTGGACACGGCAAAGAGCCTTGGAAATCTGGATGTGACGAACCACGAGACCATCATTCGTCTCGTGCAGGATGGCGCCACACTTGGGGAAGAGGATCTGGGTAAATACTTCCCTCTTGCCAAAGCACCCTCGCCATGATGCCACCAACTCGAGCTCTTGGCCCCTTCCCAGCTCAGGCAGAGATTAAGAATCTTGAGGATTGCGGCCTGATTGTCGAAGCCAGTGCGTGAGTTGCACGCGCAGCTCGGCCGTCAGAATTCCTTATTGGGTAGAAAAAGAATAGGAAAACCGATCGGCGCCTTGCGTCTCAGCCGACAAACTCGCAACTGTCTCAGTAGTGTAGTCGATATAACAGCTGCCGCTAGATAAAGTACGGCAGCTAGCTACCTCCGTAACTGATACCCAGCCTAGCAGACGATAGCTGCTAGGTCACCTATGAAATCCAACAGATGCTTACAAGAGCGTACATGCCACAGCTGCCATGGCCATGGACGCCGCGGCGCAAGAGAACCTTGTTCACGAGAGAAGGGAGGCGGAATGTGTTATCTTTCAGCGCCTTGCTTACTTGGCTTAGACGTATTCTTCTCTGCCTATGATCTTCTCTCGGCTTGCGCAAATCCGTCTCCGGCCCGGGCCCGACAGCCCCCTCTGCAATCGCCAACTGGTAGGTGCAGTTAGTTGCCTAGTTGGTGCCTGCATCAGAAAATCACTGATATGCTGGTCGCAACGACCAGACTCCCCTCATTGCAGATCCGCGTTTGTCCAGCTTGGCCACCTTTTCCAGCGCTTTCTTGAACTCATCCGCCTGCCGGCTGCCAGCACAGTACCTGTTGAAATGGTCCACGAGCACCTTTGACGGTACTTGGCCGCTGTGGCGCTTGATGAAGAGCGGGATCATCCTCTCGAAGTCCTTAGCTGTCAGGTTACGGTCAGAACTGCCTGAGGAGCCCGGGGTGCCGGGCGTGCCTGGCCGTGAGCTCCCGGGACGGGCTGGGCTGCTGTCACCGAGACCCTGACGGCCAGAGAGCGCGCTGAGGACGCCAGCAGAGCTCGGTCCCCCAGCACCGCGTCCCCGGCGGTTGTTTCTGGGCCGACCGGCTTCGCCAAGCTCGCCTGTCCAAGTCACGGTGCCGATTGGCACGCTGCGTGCCTCTTCTTCGGCTCTCCGTAAGCTCAAGGCAGCCTGCGCCGCGACCTTGTTGGCTTCTTGCTGGAGCATCTTCCGGTCGGCCTTGACCCTGCCGTTCATTATCTCTTCATGCTCTAGCGCGCTATGCACGGACTGAGCAAATATGCCTTCCATGAGCCGATCTTCTTCGTTCCCGGGAGGCTTCTCTTGGTCCTGGTACGCCTCGAGCCCCGCTACGCCTTCGATATTGCGCAGCGCGCCCTCGTCATCGCGATTCCCATCCTGGGGAGACTCCTTCTTCGGCCCAAGCGCGACGGGGCCGACGTCGCTGCCTGGGAGCACGATCTCAGTAGGCCCTTGGGCCTTGAAATTCTCAACTTCGCTGCCCTTGAATAGCTCGCTCGTCTCCGTCGTGCCCTCCTCGTAGGAGCTCAGCGTGAAGAGGTCGTGCATATCGTGCATGTTAAAGGTGGTCCGCTGCTTAGGGTCCTTCAAGACTTTGTTTGAGAGGAATTGCTTGAAGATCTGGCGGTGGTAGATCTTCTCCTCAATTGTGCCCGCCGTCATGAGGCGATAGATGGTGACCTCCTTCTTCTGGCCCAGCCGCCACGCCCGCTCCCGGGCTTGCATGTCCGTGGACGGGTTCCAGTCCGGATCAAAGATTAGGACCCGGTTCGCGCCGGTAAGGTTGACCCCCAAGCCCCCGACCTTGGTAGTGAGGAGGAAGATGTGGAGGTCGGCCTCGTGGTTGAATCGATCGACTAGCGCCTGGCGGTCCTTGACAGCGGTCCGGCCGTCCATGCGCAGGTAGTTGATGCCGTCCTGGCGCTTTACAAACTCTTCGATGATGTCCAGCATTTGGACCCCCTGGCAGAAGAGCAACGTCTTATGGCCAAGACGCTTCCACATGGGAATCAACGACTTCACCACTTGCATTTTGCCCGACTTGGTGGCGCTACCCCAACCCGGCTTGTCCCGCAGCCTGGGGTCGAGGAGGTCCGGGTGGTTACATATCTTGCGGAGAATGTCGATTCCATATATGGACTGGCGCCGCTTTCCTAGTATGGCGTTCATATCGTCCGACTTGAGGAATAACTCATAAGCCTGGCGCTGGGGCTCGGTCAGCTTGCAGAAGAGAACCTGCTCGCTCTTTTTTGGCAGGTCTGCAGCGACATCGACCTTGAGGCGCTGCAGAAGATAAGGACTGATCGCTTCCTTAAGAGTCTCGGCACACTTCTGGGCCGTCATGATCTGCAGATTGGTGGCGTTTGCGTAGCCCCCAAGCTTGATGGGGATCTCAAATTGGTTGCGGAAGTTGACGAGGGTGCCTAGGCGCATCGGATAAATAAAGTCGAAGAGAGACCAAAGCTCTGTGAGGTTATTCTGCATCGGCGTGCCGGAGAGGATGATCCGGTTCGGCGTCCGGAGCTCCTTGGAGTAGATGGTGATGGCCGTGTTGGGGTTGCGAATCTTGTGTCCTTCGTCGAGAACCGCATAGCCCCATTCCACCGGGATCAAGACGTCCTCGTAGGTCTGGAGGCCAGCGTACGTCGTTACAAGCACGTGGCCGTGCTGCACGACACGATCGACAATCTTTCGGACCGCCTGGTCGAATTTGCTGGGGGTTTTCTTTTTGGCCCCGTCCCATTCCTGCTCTTCATCTCCCTCTATTCGATCCTCGTTGCGGAGATTCAGGAGGCCACTGCCAGAGGAGTGCAGGATGGATACACGCAGAGGCGGCCACCAACGATGGAACTCATTGACCCATTGCTGCAGTACCGTGGCGGGCGCCACCACGATGACGGGCTTATCGAGCTTCTTGCTATAGTGCAAAGCGGCGACAAACGATATCAGCTGCACGGTCTTTCCCAGACCCATTTCATCACCGACAATGCCGCCAACTTGCTGGCTGTAGAGCTCGGCCAGCCACTGGACTCCTGTCTTCTGGTAGTCGAATAGGGAAGGGTAGATGTCGCCCGGGAGGCGAAGGCCGCTGGAGAATTCATGATCAGCCTGGTCAGGAGAGGGCTTGAACCATTCATCAGTGTCGTCTACGCCTGGCTCTGACGCTTGGCCATCTTGACGGCGGCGTCGGGCCCGGCTTCGACGGTCGACCCAGTCCTGCAGTCTGCTCTGGTAAACGCCCTCGTTGCCATCGTCGATACCACTAAGATCAAGCTTCCCGGCAGCGTCCTTAGCGCCTTTCTTCCGCTTAGTCTTTTGTGGCTTGGTGGTCATATCCACGTCGTCCGACTCGTCTGCAACCAGGGATTCCGATGGATCCGTTTCAGACGGTGCGCCGCCGGGGGTGAACTCATCAGACGACCCGGCATCGCCTCGGATTCTTCGCTTCTTCCGTGGGCGCAGGGAGAACTCGCTCTCGACACCTGAGCTCACAGCGCTGGCATCTTCGGAAAAGCCAGGTAGCCGTAAATTCTGGTGTGAACGAGGGCCATCGTCTCCGACAAGACGCTCTGCGATCGCATCCTCCTCGGCATTGACAACGGCGTTGGCAAGATCTCCCTCCAAGCCGTCGGGTAGCGGCCCGCCCACCTGCGCAAATGGAGTAATCTTGCCAGTGCGTATCAGGTATTCTCGCCGGGTCTCATTGGGCAGCATGCCACTGCTGCCGGCAGCTGTACCGCTAGTTGCCATCTCACTATCCTTGTGTCGCTGCTCGATGCGAGCTTTGAAGTCGGAGATGTCTTTGGAGCATGTGTCAATCTCGGCATCTATGCGTGCGATGTCGCGCTGGGTGCGAAGCCTCAAGGCCTGGTTCCCCTGGAGCCCGAGGCGTTGTAGCTTCTGCTCCTGTGTGCGCTTCTGGGTCTCGAGTTTCGACCTCGCAAGCTCGGCCTTCTCGATGCGTTTCTGGTCCTTCTTGTCTTCGGCATCAAGCAATGCCTGGCTGGCCTGCAAGGTGATGTCGCGCTCAATGTCATCTTGATTCCGTACATTCTCGGTCAAGGTTTGGAGCGCGGATTGTTCATCCAGTTCCCCCAACTCGGAGGTGACAGCCGCATCACCAAAGAAGGAGTCAGGGTGGCCCATGGCGCCCGGAGAACTATCTCTCTCATCGTCGCCGGCTTGATTGCCGGGAGACGCAGTCTGAAACCCTTCCAGAGAAGCCATCACGAAGGCCAATGATTCCAAGGAGTTCTGGAGAGAACATAGAAGGGTTACGAGGTTTTAAAGAACGTGGTCGGGGATCTGCGACAATGTGTACTGTCGTAGAATCCGGAAAGAGGGCGAAGAAGGGAAAGAAGAGCGAAAAAAAGAAAAAGAAAAAGAAAACCTCCGCCTCCTTTAGGTCGAACCAAGGCAGCAATCGCAAGGCGGGAGGCAATGATCGCTACCCTTTGTCCATTCGGAGGCGACAGCGGATGACGCAGAAGCTTATCGATAGCGAAGGAGGTGGCTGCCAGTCGCGAACTGAGAACTTGTTCAACTCGCGTCGTCAGCTGACTTGGGTCTGAAGTACGGACCAACGAGGCTTGATGACTAAACCCCGACGACTTGAATACACCAGAGAAGTGCGCCTAGATTAGGCACCCCGAGCCTCGCTTTCTGCAAGCCTCATCAGCTTGCGTGACCATTTCCAAAGAATTTTAGAGTCTGCACGCTGAATTAACTCAGCTGTTATTTGTGACTGTCTGCCTGTGTGCCCCCACACACTCTTTGGCTGTCTCTCATTCTCACCAGGTGGCTCGAACGTTTTTACCATGTAACAACGCGTACAAATGTGAGCGTACCTTGATGGTGGTTGAGCCGTTTCTTTAACAAGCCACTGTAGGCTAAATGAGAGGAAACTCTGGCCACAGCAACTCGTAATTGGGCGGACGAGGCAGAATCTTAGATTCGCGAAATGCAGAAAGTTCAAGCAGACGTGGGGAAGGGAAGAGACAAGAGACTGTGGACTTATTTCGAACAGCCGCGCGGGTTGTAAACCGCAAAGTCTATGCTCATTAGCTGCCAGTGCGGCGGCAAAGGATACGACTGGCCAAAGTAACTGGCAGCGGGGCGGAGAGTAGGACAAGATGGAGGAGGTTCAACAGTGAGTGGGGAGATTTGCAATGGGGTGATTTACAATGGCTGACAAAAAAAAGAAAAAAAAGAAGCAGCAACCCTAGCATGAATTGGGCCTTCCCGAGAGCAGTAGCACCGGGGGCTTCAGGTCCCGAAGCTTGGGCCCGAAGCTCGGGCCTGCAAGGGGTTTGTTGGGTGGAGAATGCCTTGGCCGGGGGGTTATCATCTCCTAATGAACCACCTGTTACACGTGCAGTAGTAACATGTACAGTGCAGTACAGTACCACGCCTTTCAGAGGCAAAGCCACCACTGACTGCTAAAGGGCATATCGAAAGTCCCCGACTCGTCAGCTAGCGCCTAGCGTCCCTGGTATAAAGACACTCCTCACAGACAGCCTCGAAGTTCTCAATCAAGATCGCCAGATGATACGCAAATCTTCCTTGGATCACCTGCTTCCTCGCACCCGCATCCTCACCAGCCAGCTCGCACCGCCTCCAACGACAGCTCATTTTCGGCGGCGTATCTCATCCGTCCCAGCGGCGCGCATTGCTGCAGCGCCTCCCCTCTCAGCACCCCACCTTACGACGCATCTTCTGCACTATCGACGGGGGCACAGCATGGCCGCCCCTTGCGATGGGCAGGATGCTGCCAAGGCCGGCGCGAGCAAGCCTGCTGCGCCGGAGACGAGCTCGAGTTCTACTGCGGATCCGGAACCGGAACTTCCTCCCTTGTCGCCGGAGCAGTTCCGCGTCTACAATCGGCTTGCGGTTACCATGAACTACTTCGTGCGTACCCCCCTTTCCCCCCTTCAATCTCCTGCCTGCTTACTTGCCTGCCTGCCCTCCCTGCCTACCGACCAGCCACTACCGAACTCCCTTGTTCACTTATCACTGCTAACGCATCTTCTTCCCTACTAGCACGACCACTTTCGGAGGTCGTGGAACATACTATATGGTGCTTGCGAGTCCGGGAGACGCCCGTCCAACATGTCACTAAAGCAGTTTATTGACGAAGGTTAGCCATCCTCTCCCCCTAGTCGTGCCGGCCGTCCGGCCTCGCCTAACGCTGTCCTCCAGGTCTCCATCTCACCCAGTACCTAACGGCGCACCACGGCATTGAAGAGGCGCACATCTTCCCCCTGCTTGGACGGAAGATGCCGGAGTTCCGCTCCGGCGGGAAGGGCGGTGGTGGCCCGGCTGGAGAACTTGTGCGCCAGCACCGCCAGATCCATGCCGGAATGGATATGTTTGAGGAGTACCTGCGCAAGTGTCGCAACAGGGAAGTCGAGCTGGAGCTCAGCGTCATGAAGGAGAAGATGGACTCTTGGGGACCCGTTCTACTCACCCACCTGGATCAGGAAGTCGATACTCTACGCGCCGAGAACATGCGCAAGTACTGGACGATGGAGGAGATGAGGGCTATCCCCATGTGAGCACGGTTCGTTGGAAGGGTACTGGGCGCGGGGCGCGGGTAGCTGGTTATAGAGGGTTCGTCGGCGCGAACCATTCGCATCTTGTTTATCGCACAGTTTGTATACATACACCGCCAGGGCATTTGATCATCCTCTTTTTCACCTAAATGTAGACGCGCTCTAGTCAAGCTCCACACACTTCTGAACATCCCCCATCCGGGGCCATGTTCGCGATGCCGAGCTTGACACCTTCCTCGGTGAGAGCCACGGCATCGACAGTGTCAGTTTCGTCGGCCAGAGAATCACCATCAAATATTCGTTCCTCTCCCAGCTCCTCCTCTAGCTCGTCCCACAAGCTTCTACCTTCGGCCAGGAGCAACTCTTCCTTCATGTTCGAAAATGGGAGCGGTGTGTCGCACGCTAGCCCCAGTGTGTGCGTGCTGTGGGCGACCAAATTGGTTGGCGGAAGGGAGCGGTCTGCTTGCAGAAGATGGCCAGCAACGGAGCCTTGGCCATTGTGTCTCGTACTCTCATTTTCCTGGTGGGCGGATGAGCTGCGCTCTGTGCTGCTATCGGGGTTCGTTGGGGCCATCTGGCACTTCAGTCAGATGTCGATCGTACAAATCTATCCAGACCGCCAGGAGTGACAGTGCCCAGGTGCAGAACGAAAGACTCACTGTGGGAACAGCTCGACAGCCGAGGTTGCTCGCGACCTTGGGGTCGTGTATCGGCCGGCCGCCACTATAGAGGAAAGAGAATCCTGTGACCAGATCCGGCGAGAGATGGCCGTTCACGACGCCATCGAGACTTGCCCAAGTCTTATCTCGGCCGTGTCGGTGACAGACCTGACAGACCTTAAAGCTGCATTCAGTACCTACCTTTGGGGCCCAGTCCGCGCTGCCGCCCAGCTGTGGGGAATGTCTGTCTCGAGTGATCGCCTCCCGGACCTATGAATCGGCCTCAGTCGAGCTGTTGGAGATGATACAAATCGGCGACGATGCACCCGCCACATACCTTATCTCGCTGGTCAAGGATTGTGACGATTTGTGCCGGGCTATACGATGCCAGATTGTCAACGCCGATCTCGAATACGAAGTTATTTTTGCGGCCGCGCCGGTCTGGCCCGCCCTTTCCGAGTGACATTTGGTCGGCAAAAAAAGCCGCGAGGGAGTCCGGGGGGACCTGAAGTCGCTCTTCGGATCAGCGTGTGCCATCAACAGGGAGAGGGGAGACGAAAATGCTTCGTACAAATCGTCCGCGGAGCTTAGAGTCCATGGTGGTCAGCTCATGGTCTTGGATACAGTAATAGAGCCATCCTGATGGGCCAAGACAGTGGCATTCATCGCAGCAGAACTGCTCACTATAGAGGCGAGTCATGATAATGTGGCCGCACTTTGGCTTCAGGTGATGGCGCTTCCTTGGGGATGGTAAGGGCGTTGAAGGACGGCGATACCCGTTGAAGGCGGACAGAGGGGGGGTGGTAACCCTACCGCCAGCTTCCGGGATGGACGGTGAAAGTTTGGTTGCCGGAGACCCATTTCCCATTGGTTTACCTGTGTACGCTTCCTCGGGCAACGAGTAGTCGCTCATGGTGTCACACACGTGCCGTGGCTGGTATTGAGTAGAGGCGGTCATGACTGCTCATAATGGGTAGGCCACTCTCTTTCAAAGGCTAGAGCTGGGTAGGATGCGGGGGGTATCGTTGGGATGGAATAGTCGAGATAGGCTAGATGGAAACCATCGCTCAACCATTCCTAGCTGGAAAAGTGACGGTAGACGGAAAGGAGGGGGAGGTGTTTGGCTAAAAAATGGATTGTTTGGTAGCTTTTATTTTTCGTGCCATATTCGCCTTTGTTTTTTGGTCTTTTTTTATGTGTGGTTACTACTTTTGCTGGGGAATTGAAGAAGAGCTTCAACTACCTAGGTGCCTAGCAGGGTATCTGTCTTCCGGTCCTTTGTCGCGAGTGCTTGTTACCACTATTATTACTAGGTCCAAGGAAACAGCCATCCCCCCCCCCTTCGCTACAGCTGAAAAATGCATTACCGCAGTTTGCAGGCTTATGTTGGATACGGAGGTCCAACCATTCCTCACTATCCACCGGCACATTGATATAGGGCAGCAATTCTGGATCCTTCTAGAGGGGCTGATTATATGGAAAGAGCTATTAGGAGTCGCAAAGAACAGGTAAGATGGAACGCGAGATGGCGACGGCGGCCGGTGGGGCTAGGTTGGAAAAGGGGGTGAAAGTAAACAATGAGTCTCTGTAAGACAGTCCGGACCGCGACCGTAACCTCGTAGAATTGCATACAGCATGATGCCTCCTCCCAGTCTCACCGAGTTTGGAAGAATGTAGCGGCAGAAAGCAGGTGGGAGATAGGTCAGGTAGCGATGCGCAGTGCACGAGTTATTCCAGTCAGGGTCGTCGAACACAGCATGTGTAAGGTAGGTGATGAAAATTGAATGGAGACGAGAAGTTGGCTTCAGAAAGCCCTCTTGCAAGGGTCTCTCTGCTGGGTTGCTATCGAGTATTTTTGCGTGCCATGTACGTGCAGTGCGGCGTTCGTTAGCACTTGCTCTGGGGGATTGTTGTAAATCTATGGGGTTGCTCAGTGTGGCCTGCCGAACTCCCACTATTACCGGCTCCACGATGCAGAAGCAAGCTGATGAGAGAGGGTGTTGCGCATTATGGACCCACACGCGAAAAGGGACGGGCCAAAACAAAGGGGCCGAGGTTAGCGGCACCTGGCCAATCATGGAGGCGCATCCTCACTTTCAGGTCTCCACGGCAGCCCCCTCCCCCGACCTGTTTTTTGGGGGGGCGACCTGGTCGCGCCAGAAAGGACGAGGGAGCTACAGTACCTCATAGGTAGGTACAGACCCGGCAGCGTCCGTGCTTCCTCCCGCCATTTCTTGCATCTCCAATTCCAACCTCCTCACCCCAGAGCCCAATTGCCTCGTCCTCCCTATCATAAGGTTGACCGATTGATTCTCACTCGAGACCAAGGGCGTGTGTGCTACAGTCCACCCACGGTAAGCCATCCGTATTTTTTTTTTCATCCTGCTGTCACTCCATCTCCGCCTCTTTCGTCGTGGTACAGAGTGCAAGCTGCTGCCGGGTACCGGACGCGACTGGTCTAAATTGCAAAGTCGTCTGGCCATCGGCCAAGGCCCCGACGTTGTAAACAAACCCATTGCCACGGCGCAACCACCGCACCATGCTTGGGAGCGCCCTCCAGATGCATGCAGCCCTTTGAATGACCGGCAGACTGACCGCTTTTGTATAGTAATTTTTCTCTTGCGCAACTGCATGCTGCGTTGTGGCCTCCCTCCCCTCCTAGCTTGACCTTCGACCATCATGTCACTTAAGATCGAGCGAGACACATTCCAGCAGGGCGCCGCCCGCGCTGCGACTGCTGCGGCCGATCAGGGTCCTCTTCCTGGTACCAGTGGCAAGCATCCTATTGCTGAGGCCGTTGGCACCGCCCTGACTGGCGGCAAGGGCAATGCCGGCACCAAGGGCTATCTGGCGGTATGTCGCTCTTCCCTCACCCTAGAAAAGGCGGAATCTAGACAGCGGGCCAGAACGCGGCGGAAACGAGGACACTCGGGGGGAATATATAAAAGAAAAAAAGCTGACCTAGACATCGCCAGGCCTACATCAAGCAGCTCGAGAGCAACCCCCTGCGCACCAAGATGCTCACGGCAGGAACTCTCGCCGGCGCCCAGGAGCTGATCGCCTCGTGGCTCGCCAAGGACCGCAACAAGCACGGCAACTATTTCACCTCGCGTGTGCCTAAGATGGCGGCTTACGGCGCCCTGGTCAGCGCCCCGCTGGGCCACTTCTTGATCTGGCTCCTGCAGAAGACATTCAAGGGCCGGACCAGCCTGCGGGCCAAGATCTTGCAAATCCTCGTCAGCAACCTGATTGTGCGTTCCTTCCCGCCCCGCGGTCCTCCACCACTTGTTCTAGCTAACCTCGCATGTTCGCCTGTCGCCAGATCGCCCCGATCCAGAACTCGATATACCTCGTTGCGATGGCCCTAATCGCCGGCGCCAGGACGTTCCACCAGGTCCGCGCCACCGTGCGCGTGGGCTTCTGGAAGGTTATGCAGGTGAGCTGGGTCACATCGCCCATCTGCCTAGCCTTCGCCCAGCAGTTCCTTCCGGAGAACACCTGGGTGCCCTTCTTCAACCTGGTGTCCTTCGTCATCGGCACCTACATCAACACCGTCACTAAGAAGAAGCGTCTTGCAGCTCTGCGCAAGAGGCACTTTGGTGACGGTCCTGGCCGCACCGGCGCGCCCTCCACCATGGGCCGCCCCGAAGACTACCCTCCCCTGGGCCCTAACCCCCCGTACTAGACGTGACTCGAAGGGAGGCCACACGGCTTGGAGGAGTAAGCGAGGACAAAAGAGGCGCAGCAGTGCAGTCTACTTGAGCGGACCCTCGCTACGACGACACGCAAGGCGCGAGTTGTGCCTGGCTGTCTGTGTGCGTGTGCTTGCCGTATGCTGGCGTGTTTAAGTGTCCATGAGTGCTTGGAGATTGGTGACAGCTGGCTGGCTTAAAACCGCAAGGAACGGTGAAGCGGTGCTACCAAGTAACGACTGGTGCCGCAGCGGCGTACGATATATTGTGGCATGTAGGCTTCAGGTTCTGGAGATTTTGGAATTTGGGCCTTGTATAATCTCTTTTTGAACTGGACTCCACTGGGGAGTAGGGGTAGAGCTTGACCAATGAATGCTATACTGATTATTTTGTCCCTGTCTACCCCACCTGACGCCTTTGTCTCTTCATCAGAGAGCTACGGAGTATGGCCCTCGCCTAGTTCCTTCCGTTTATCTCTACACCATCCATCCGCTTTAGGGTAGATGTAGCACAGCTGGTGGCGTGTCTAGGATGCCCTTCATCCGACCTCGGCGAGCCCCGAAGTGGCCTGCAGATAGACGACCGTACTTAGCAATACGAGCGCAGCGGTGCCTGACACCTAGGGGCCAGGCGCATCGGGAACACACAGACCTAGGGGAGAACACAAGTCAATCCCCATATGGCCTCCGGTGCGAGAGTCGCTCTTACATACCCTGGGTACATTACCCCTGCCCCCCGGCCTCCTGTGCTTCCAGCATAAAGCCCGGACTCCAGTACTCTGCTTCCCCCACGGTTTGTCTATCGATCCAGAGCATGCCCTCACCAACAAGATCCTCCAAGGCCGTCTGCGCACGCGGTCTCGCCCACTTCAGGTTCAGCATCAACATCGAGACACTCACGTAGCCTAGCACCTGCGCGGCTTCAAGCACTGCGCTCTGGTCCGTGTTGAGCTCCTTGGGCACCGATCGGATGTAAGGCTTGCTTCCGACCTTGATCACTGAAAAGGAGGATCCGAGGGGCTTTAGCGTCCCCACGGCACGAAGAATGTCGTCTCTGAACGAGGTGTTAGTTTCGATCCAAAGGCCTCATTGGGGCACGGGCATTCATACTCGGTGATCTCAGTCGCGCCTTCCATGCGTCCCCGCATGATGTGCTCTCTGACCTTGCGGACCTCGATCAGGCCGCCATTCTCCGCCCTCGTGTCTCCACAGACCTCGACCACGCGCACGGCGAGCTCGAAATAGAAGTCATTGACGCTTCTCCCCAGAAGCTGCGCCCAGATGGAGCCCGCGCCGCCGGACTGGCTGCTGTTGCTGCTAGCGAGAGGGTCGACGCCGATGGCAGCGCACATGCGGGCGAACTGAGCACGGAACGACGGGTTGGACCGTATGTCCTTTGCATGCGTCTGGGCGAACTGCTGAAGCAGCGACCGGAAAACGGCCAGTTGTGTCTCCAGTGCCTGTGCGTTGGCCGACCGGAGCGTAGATCCGTGGCTGGCGTACTGCGCGGATGTGATGCGACTCCGGTCAAAAGCGGCCAGCCCGACGCCCTTTCGCGACATCGTTGCTGCGGTCAGAATGATCTAGAGAAGGGTCGGAGCCGCACTATGTAACGTTTCGGGGACGGGATATTTTGAGTACAATGCACCACAGCCCGGGGTCTTCTCTTGTCCTCCACCGAGCTTTGGCAAAGGTGATGCCTGCGACTCCGCGTTGCGCCTCGGAGTGAGGCAGTCGAGGACGTGCTGCAGCTGATGCCCAGCCACCCAGCAAAAACACCAGCAGGCACCCGCCGGCCTTCTCGAATTTCTGACTCCTCCCAACGGACTTCCGTCAGGCTTTCCTGTCGTAAGGGTGAGATACTTGCCTTGCTTGCTACTTCGGGTCCCTCATGTTAGGAGGGTGCAACCCAGTGACGTTGCTCGATGAGATAAGCTAAGCCAAGCTGTCCCCCCACAGATCGCACTCCAGCCAATCATATAGCCACAGGGCTCCTGCCCTCTGTTATCCTCTACATCTGGTCGGAGCAAGAAAGATTCAGCGACAGCGACTTCAATACCAAGCTCTAGATCTCACGAATGTCGAGTAAGCAGTCTATTTCTTGCTTTGGCAAGAAGAAGAAGGCCACTGCTGTGGCCTATATTGATTACCCCCCTCCCTCTCTGTATGCGCGTACACTCACTCTCTTCGTCACGCAGTGCAAAGAAGGCAAAGGTGCCACCCGAGCGTTCAGGCCGAAACTATAAGTCATAAGTTGACTTTAACGGAATAGGTCTCATAAAGGTGAATGGCCGGCCGCTTGCTCTCGTTCAGCCCGAAATCCTCCGGTTCAAGGGTATGAGCTCTCAAAGCTCGAGCAACCTAGAGCAGCGTGACATGTCTTGAGCGGCGTTCGAATAGGCTGATGCGGAATCTCTTTTATTTTCTTTTCAGTTTATGAGCCTATTCTAGCTCTCGGTACTGTGGGATATTGTGTCCCATTCCTGTCGTTTCCTGATCGAAGATGGACCAGCCGGGCTAGGACATAAGCCAGAGCCTGAAGAATATTGACAGTAAGATTTTGTCACAAATGGAAAGCAAGAATCTATGGAAAACTGACCGAATCTACTAAAAGCTTTGGTAAGGGTGGCTGGCGGTGGCCATACTCCCCAGATTTATGTCATTCCGCAGGTCATCGGCATGGCGCTCGTAATCCACCACCAGAGTGTGTTGTGCCTCCTCCCTGCTGGCTATGATGCTACCGTCCTAGGACACCATGCTGATTCCCCTGGCAGAATACGTTGATGATTACAGCAAGAACCGCCTGAAGCAGATTCTTGTTCAGTATGATCGCACACTTCTAGTTGCCGATAACCATCGGGGTGAGCCAAGAAATTTGGTGGAAGAGGCGCCGGCGTTCGCTTCTAGAAGTCATGCCGCTAGAAATGGAGTACTTGGTCACCGGATGACTAAAAGTTCGGTAGACTCAGCTCCTTGGTAGGACATCAGGCGTTATGCCTCGTTATGGCCGGCGTCGGATACTCTTTCGACTTGTTGCTCATGGCAGGGAACGGCATTGTATTTTAGCATCATCATTGCCATTGACATAATCATCAAGGCTGCGGTCCGGGGTGTCATCAAGGAGCACATATCAAGAACAAATAAATTAGACATGGCAAATATGCTTGTTGCCTTTCTTTCAAGGCTGCAATTGCGGCAGCAGAGTGGCCTTGCTAAGAAGGTCAATCTGCGAAACAATGGTTGAGATTATAAGGTATGCCGCCGTCTGTATAGATCTCATATTAAGCCCTAGTATGGTATCACCCCGAAAACCTCCCAAAACAGACGTACCGCTAGCTGTAGCAAGAACTGAGAAGTGAAAACAGAACAACTAGTCATTCTTCCGTGGAGCATGATGTGCAGTGATCCATATACCAAGAGCCCAGCTTCCGAGTCTTCGCCGTGCGATTCTTGTGGCAAATCCAGCTCCTCCCTCTTCTACTCCCTCCCAAGTGCTTCTTGACTTTGCGACAGTACTCTCCGTTAGCGTAAGTATCTGGCCGGCGGTGGCTGAGCGATATGACTCTGTCCCGACTTTTCATCTCAGTCTTTTGACCAGGATACGAGCCCAACTTCTCGTCCGCTCTCGTCCAGCTGTACAACCACGGGATTGTACTCCTCGTCGCTGTCATCTCCGTCAACCACACCCAGCTGGTGCTTGCCGTGCTCACATTCACTTCGCAAGTCCCAGCCATGCCTCCAGAGCCATGTCTCGAGACTAGCAAATGCATGTCCAACGGAGGCTTGCTCTGGAGTAGCCTGGGCTCCGAGGCCTAGTAACTCTTTGTCCAGTCGGCGCTTGTAAACGGTCAAGGCGGCATGAAGCTTGTTCTTCGTTCCTGGGATGACATCGAGGATGCCGGCGTCAAGGTTGTCCTTGGCTGAGTTGCCGCTGCCCGGCCGTGCCAGATAGCGCTCGTCATAGATCAGCTGAGCATGAAGAGTTTGCAATAAAGCCCGGCAAAGGGACGGATGAGACGAAGTCAGACGATATGCACGGAGAAAGATCTTTAAAAGGATATGGCGCCACTGCTGAACGCATGCGTGGTTGCCGAGGTGCATGCCGGTGAGGAAAGTGAACTGAAACTCAGCAATAATATCAGCTTCAACAGCCGCCGGGGGTTGTCCATTCAATATGGAAACAAGCCGGGGAGTTGAATCAGTGAAGTATTCGCTCGCAGACGCGACATCTAACCGGGGCAGGATTTCGGCCTCCTCTGCGAATAGGAAGTTCAGTTGGCCTTCCGTGCCCAATCGCAGAACGTTGTTTGTTCTCTGTGGAAAGCTATCGCCGGCAGCTTCGTCGGTGGTCTCAACTAACCACTCGCTTGCGTCCGCCTTCCCTGCAACCCGTCCAAGGAAGTCCCGCGTGATGGATGAGGTGAGCTGCTGCCATAGCGAGATGCGGGCTGCAGCAAGGTCAGATTCAGCATCGGAGCCTTCTCCCGAGGGTCCTTTGGGCGGCGGGGGAGGGGGTCCTGAGCTATGAGAATCCCCGCCGCTGTAGTCATGCGGAACGAGCCTAGGGTAGATGGTCTCGATATGATCTTTCTTGTCACGGGCTTCGAATTGGCTGGCCGGCTCACCGAGAACCTCGCTGAAACGGTTCCACTGCTTGATGCGCACCACGCCATTGTCTCCGGCCACGTACCAGTAGCCGAAGCGGAAGATCCCAGTAGGGTCTGATACCCACAGGAGGTGAGCCCCTGGGGGGATGTCCCGGATGCCGGAGACTTTGGCATCGACTATGGTCAAAGCCATGGCGTCATGCCCGACAATAGAGTGGTCTGGGAGATCTAGCAGTAGAAAGACATCCCCTTGTTCCAGGCACTTGGGCGGCGGTGTAGGAGCTGCCTCAGGAATAAATGGTTGAACAACGCTGTCGGTGGAGGAGGTTTCTGGGTTTGGATCTGACACCCTATGTACCTGAAGAGCTCCGTAGGGGATAGTTCCGGTGACAGGTAGGGAGATGTGGGATGTGACCGAGTTGCGGCCGGCCGAGGCAGTGGAGTTGGACTTGGTGAGTCCCTGTGCACTGGCAAAGCCGAAGTTAACGCTCCTTGCCGGGGAGTTGCTATACAGGGATGCTGGGCTCTCGGCAATGTTGCTGGGAGGCTGGGTGGTTGATTTGGACGAGGTCCTGATGAGAATACTGTTTATATCACTCTTGGAGTGGGCTTCGGCCTCGTGAGTCGTGTCTCCTGTTGATGTTGGTGCTGGCGCCGCCTGGCTCTCCCCTCGAGGACGGCCATCGCGGGCACTACTGGTGAGAGTATGGTAGGCCATGGGAACCAGTTACGGCGATGTTAGCGGCAACAGCTATTCTACGTCTTATTCTCTCTTGTACACATACAGAGAGAAGGAGACCAAGTAACGTGGACGACTTCTAGGTGTTTAATGCAAGAGTGAAGACTGGTGGCGTCGATGTTGGAGAAGTAGGGTAGGAGCTAGTGTCGGAAGTGGGTCTCGACCAAAGCAAAGTTTAACCAGTCAGTCTAGACCTAGGCAGGGACAACAGTTTGCAGTAAGTTGGGCGGGACCGTATTCCGTGCATTGGAGAAAATGGACGGGAGGCGGTAAGAGAGGGTCGAGAGAAAAGAAAAAAAGAAAGGACTTGACACGATTTCGGTATGGCCCAGGGGAAGGGAATAAGTACCTTGCAACGGGTACTGTAGCTACCCTGGGAGATATGTGCAGCTATAGCACATAAACAAGGAACAAGGAATGGATCTATAAGGCGTGGCGGGTATTGGCCGTTAGCAAGCGCAGATAAGGTGCCGCAGGTCACGGTGCCTATGAAGCAAGACGTCAAATAAAGGGGGAGGGAAGGCAAGGTCTCACACACATCTACGTCATTTTCTAGGTAGTTGTCTTGTCTGGGTGGGTGCCTTTCAGCCTGATTGAACTACCTCGTGCGTGCTGCGAAAAGGAATCCATCGATTGGCTGGGGCGATTGGCGACACCTTTGGACGCTTTAAAGCATTGTCGCTTTTATTTAACTCGCTCTGTTAATTCATGAATGCAAACAAAGATGTATTCCCTTGGGGGGGGGGGGGGGGGGGAGCCCGACCGATTGCACCAGTCGTATAGCACATTTTGCGCGCATCTCGCATCGATGCTGAGAATTTGTGTCAAAAGGTGGCGGCCGGCGAAGTCAAGAATGCATTCATGCTCGACTCCATACTGGGTACAAAGGGATAATAATAGGGTTGGAGATCTTGTCATCTCCTAGGCTCTAATCGCTAAGACGGCTCGCAAAAAAGAAAAAGAGGGCAAAAAAAAAAAACCCCACATAAAGAGGCTAGTACTACAAAGTAGCAGTCACATCGCGACCATACCGCCGTAGACAAGCCAAACTAGGTGCGACCACAGGCCTCCCGACAACGCTTTTCAGCCCGAGATCGCGTGCTGCTTATTGCGTCTATGCACTGTAATGCGGTGTTAGGTGTTAGGGGGGGAGAAGGTTTAGGTTCTATTGCCCTCTCGGGTAAGTGTTCTATGCTTAGCGACAGGACGAGAAAATGGCCCTCTAAAATCAAGAAAAAGAAAAAAAAAAGGACTCAAGACCCTTGCTCGCTTCCATCGCATGAATGCGCCGGACTAGATGCTACAGATGCAGCTGGGGATCAAAGTACGGAGTAGCGGCGGAACCGGCGTCGATTTTGGCGGCGGGAGCAACCCTCCCACGTCTCCCGCCAGAAACAAACAACCCCTGCTCGGGCGAGTTGGTGTTGACGACGGCGCGGATCGACGGGGCCAACGGGCTAAGTGGGTGTAGCATCGTGCGGAATGATCGATGGGAAGGGGCGGGGGGTAGAGGGGGGGGTGGAGAATGGACCTTCGGGGGACCCAAGGCACGCTTAAGCCAGATGTTCGTCTGCACGGATGCGCCGCCGTCATCATCCCAGCGTCGATCATAGGCCGGCGCTGCGATCGGGTGCGCTGGTTTGGTGCTGGTGCCTTGGCCCATTATGTTGACACGTGCGTATGGATATATATATTCTTCACACACACACGCACACACACACACATACACACATATATGCATATCTCTTTCTTGGCCCTGAAAAAGGTCGCCAAACACCCTCCCCGAGGAGGCGAACGACTGCAAGGAACAGCCGGAGCTATACGCCACCTTAGTTGAGCCGGAGCGCGCTTCCAGTCCGTTTGTACCGGCTACGCAGGCGTCGCCGGATCCGGATTCTTTCGGGGCTTATAGCCGGCGAACCTTTTCTAATCCTTACCACAAGGTAATTATTTTGCCCCTGGAGGTCGTCCTTGGCCGGCCAAGTATAGCAAAAAGCCCACGCGAATCACCTAAGCTAGCATAGAGAGCCACAGCATCTTCTCCTAACCCTCTTCCCGAAGCACTAGGTTTGCCCGGGTCTGGATGGAGTAGGCTTTGGCACTCTCTTCCTCTGCCTCACCTTACAAGCCACACTGTTACCGGCGCAACGGTACCGCAGGAGAAGGAGCAACAAGAGGCGGGAGGCGGGGGCATGGCAATAGGCCGTACAGCATGCTACACCTGTCCTCTGCCATGTGCCGCCTCCGTGCTTTGGGGTCCGAACCAAACGTGTCCTTGCAGCCCTGCGCTGACACGGAATCCAAGTGCCGGGCTCGGGGCACGCTCGGGGCACTGAATTCGGCATGGTTTCCTGCATCCTAGTGAGGACGCACGGCGGGACCCGACTTGGGCTATACCCGGTTGTGGGCCTTGGCTATGAGGAGAGGCCTCAGGGACTGTCGGATGTTACCCTTGCAGTTGGACGCGTAGCCCAAATCCGTCGGCGCATTGCGCAACGCAAGACCTCAGGTACTGTCTCGTCTTTCACGTGGCCCGGTAACGACTTGGTAGACTAGAAGCATAGCCTAATGTGGTTGGTAGTTCCCGCCAGTTGGGCATTTGTGGCCCTTATTCGTTACGAGCTTGGCAGCTTATTGAAGATAGCTACGTATTACGAAGCAAACATGGCCGCAAGAAGAGCCCACTAGCTGCGAACCCCTGGACTCTCTGTTGGTGCAGTGCCACAATGCATAAACGTCATTTCGACGTAGTATGGTGTCTGCGTATATCAGTTACACAGCTGAGCTTCCCGCCAGGGGGCGCAGCGCGAAGTGGAGAGAGAATCTTGAGCAACATAAAAGAACAGGTCGACCGACAATGTTTTTCTGTTCGTATAACGCTAGCTTGCGTGTTCCCTGGTGATGCCGCACTTGTTTTACAGCCCCCCCCCCCCCCCTCTTCCTTGAGTCCAGAACCAGAACCAGGAACCAGGCAGGGACGGACGCCTGGGTGGGCATGGCCCTAAGGTGGTGTTACCCGATCGTGTTACCCTAGTGGCTCCGACCACCGCGACCATGTGGCGTGTGAATAGCACTACTACGCAAAGGGGAATGGTGGGCTTGTCTCCATGTACAGTACTTCAGTTTACCAGGGGGGCGAAAAGCCAAAGGATTTCTTCTAGAAGCCTTCCCGTGCGGTGGACGCTGCAAGTCATACTCGAGCACCCTTCAAAACTTGATTTACACACCCGCCGAGCCTCATGGAAGCTAATGCAGAGCTTGCTTCTCACCTCCCATCCTTCAACCGCCCCTCCCACCGTCGCGTCGCGTCGCGTTGCTTATAGAAAGTGTCGCTCACAAAAGGGGTAGAATGTCACCGTAATCCAGCAATATGGAGAAACCAAGGCGTAACAGATACGTGTGCGATTTCATGCTTTGGCAACTGCAGCTAGCCTAGAAGAGGGAACTAGCTGCCACTTCCGACGCCCTCTGCGTCCATGTGCGCGCAGGCAGTTCCGAAGAATAAATCACTCGCAATCTGCGGACCCTGGACTGATCCGCCTCCTTTCATCCCCGGGTACGTGCGTGGTGGGTGAGCAAACAGAGCCTTCTTCCTCAAACGCCTCCCCCCGACTCGACTGTGCTCGCAACGACAAAGAGACTGTGAAAAACCCGACCTCCCCTGATATTGTGTGGTATTTCCTCCGCAGCATCAACATGGCCCCCCCCCTCCCCCTCCTCCCCTGTGGATCCCTCCTAGAGTGTCATCGAGATCGTTCCTCGTTTGCTCCTTTTGGGTATAGCCGACCGTTTAATGCAATAAACGTTGACCGAAAAGAAAAGTAGGCCTGCGGCCGACAAGGGTCGGAGATGCCTAGCGGCCCCCCCTCCCATGAAAGCAGTATGCCTCGCCTTGATCGACAACCACGCTGCTGTCCTTCCCGTGATAAGGCGTGCCTGAAAGCTGGGGAAGAATGCAAACCTCCTCCCCCCAAACCATGCCATGCATGCCTCCAGAAGACGGGGAAAAAAAGGTCGTCAACGTCAAAAAGGGGATGAAATAATGAGAGGAAAGGTTGCCGAAATGTATGTAGGCTCAAATTGACGAAAACCGACCGGAAAAAAAATAAGAGTCCTCGAATAATATCAACAAAGAACGCGATTCGTATTATCGTCCATTGTTCGATGCCACCGTCTAGGGCGCCTTGTGGCAGGAGGAGCATTAAATCAGAGTTCGTACAGACGTCTAGGTGTCGTGATGGTCTAGAGGTGCACACGGCGAGACCTAGCCGAAGCTATTCTCGCCACTCTGCCTCTCCGGACTGTCCTCTGCACGCTCGGCCTAGTGGTTCGGCTGTCCTCCATTATCTGCTCCATGGTCAGCATTAGGCTTACGAATGGTGGGGTGATATCGGGGAGGCACACGGACGCTGGCTGTACATCTGCTGGTTGGGCTGACCGTACGGCGAGGCGGGCTGGTAGTTGTAGACGTGGCTGCCGCCGTATTCAGCCATAGGCTGTTGCATGCCAGCAGATGGCGGCGCGGGATACTGGCCAGGCTGGTAGCCAATCGGCGGGAGCTGGACCGGTCGGGAGCCAGGATACGTTGTGGGAGGCTGGCTGCCGTCGGACACAGATGGGCCGTCAGAACCCCCGTTCTGCGCAGCGGCAGCCTGGGCGGCCTGTCGCTGGCGCTCCTCATCGGCCTTCCGGGCATTTTCTTCTTCCTTCTTGCGAGCCTTCCACTCCTTACGGATTTCCTTGAACTCTGTGAGGGGGGGGGGAAGAACCGTTAGCTGCTCTGTTCATTGTAGTTCGGACCCGACACGTTGGGTGACCCTTGCGCACTAGTCTGCACCTTGTGCACCTTGGCGCGGGTCCCAGCCAAACACCGGGAAACAACCACAGCCGCTAGGCTGGCGGCCAAACTCCTTTGGCATTTACCCGGAAACTTCAACAGCTCAGGGTTGCAGTCGGGATGCGGTGCACCCTGTTTGCTTGATTGTGGGCCCTGCGGCTTTACCGCTGGTCTGGGGCGCTGGAGAAGGCGACCTGTTTTTGCTTACCTTCGGGAGTCCGCTTCTGACCATGCGACTGCATCGTAACATGGGCGTTCAGGTGGTTAAGAGTGCCATAGGCTTTCTCGCAACCGTTCCAGCCACACTTGTACATGCGCTCGATTTCCTCGTAGCGGCGACGAGGTCGCTTGTGCTGCTGCGCGCCAGGGATCGGGACGAACGAATACACCTGTCAAAGTAAATCAGCAACGCAATTCTCCCATACAACCAGCAAACCGGACCAGGGACCAAGGCTTCGACAAAACGCTCTCAGGCCACCAGGACCACCATCTGTTAGGTGCCAATTGAAGCTTCGGAGGCGCCAAGCTCAAGCCTTTTCCGGCGCAGGGCCGATAGCTCACTTAACACAGCAAGGGGGAAGGGGGGGGGATCCGCTCGTGTCGAGCCCAGTTCGCAACGCGAGATCGAGAGGAGTGCTGGGAAGGAGAGCAGGAGAAAACCTACCTGGTTGGGGCGGGGTTGCGACGCGTTAGAGGTCGGGGTCTGGGGGAAAACGTGGTGGCCGGGAGTGATGGGTGTTCCGTGCTGCTGTGAATATCCAGTCCAGTCGGGGCGAGGCTGAGCGTACAGGCCCGCGCTCCCCGGGTGCGAATAGCTGTGAGGCATGTCTTGAGGAGGAGGGGGTGCGTAGGGCGAGTACTGGCCGTGGCCGTAAGTAGGGCTGGCTGCGATGGAGGGATCTATAGGTACATCGCTGTCAGACTTGACCTGGTGGGGGTTATGATGGTGGTTGCCTCCATCGTGCATAGGCATGGACGGACTTGTTGGTGTTTGCGCCATACCTCCGCTGCTGCCGCTGCCAGCTGGATGGTAGGAACGCTGAATGTGCTCTGGGAAGGAGCCTGACCGCGCGGAGTGCGGGTACACGCCGTACTCAGACGTGGGAGTGGCCGTGGTGGGATAGTTGCTCGTCCGGACCTCCTGCGCAGTCGTGTACGGCGTGGCAGAGGCTTGATCTACAGACGACGCCTCAGACCGCGTGTCTCCGACTTGGCTGGGGTAAGGCGAAGGCAAACCTGTCTGGGAATACTCGGGGGCACTGCGTTCCATAGAGCTGCCGTGCGAAGCCAGAAGCGGGTGGATGGTCGCTTCTGTGGTCCGGTTCCCGTGGTGGTGAGGTGAGGCCGAGGGCGAGAGAGGGAGATGCGAGCTGGTGTTATTGTTGTCAACGAACGCGCTTACGGGCTGCTGCGTTGACGCCAAAAACATGCTACGCTGGGCGCCTAGTCCAAGGATGGTAGCGGTCGGTGAGAAGGTGAAGAAGCTCTTCGGCCAACTTTCTCAGTGATCCAGCTCGTTCGGTGGTGCTAGTAGCGGTGGGCTCTCGTCCTTCCTAGGTTACTCTCTTGGGATGCTTTCCTTCGGGTCCAATGGTGGGGGCCTGGTCGCAGAAGGGCGAAGATGTATTCGAGAAGGCAAAGGGTAGAGGGGGAAAAGATGGATGTGCCGGGGTGAGGAAACTTGCAGCGGACGGGCCTGGTGATATGATGGCGGCAGATGGTAGTGCCCAGTTTAGGTTGGTTAACCAAGGAGCTGGATCCGAGTTAAATGGAGATTGGTCCCTAAGCACGCGCCACTCCTGATCCTGGTCCGAGAGAGAATCGCGCCAGGTGGCAAGGGTAAAAGGGGACCTCCTCCTTAGGTCCACGGAAGCCGGGCCAGAGAGCGGTCGAGGGCTTTGGTGGGGAGAAAGGGGGGGGGGGGGTTCAGAGTGAAAGCAGGTGGGCGGAGAACCGTGCTAAAATAGCGCTGCTCCAAGATGGAGAAGAGAGACGGAGGGCTGGGCTGGGCCCTGCTAGACTTGGGTACGACGCGCAGAGATCACCGAAGGCGCTCTCTGCAGGCTCGCCAGCAACAGGCGGTGCCCTAAGTCGACTAGCGCGAATGGTTCGGAGATACCACAAGGGTGATCCCCAGCAGCCGGACCCGAGAGAGGTCGAGAGGCCAAAAAAATAATAAAGTGATCTTAGTGTGATGAAGTTAGGGCGTTCTTGGTGCGCGCGATAGGCACCCCGACTGACTCTTGCCTTCGGGAAATCAAGAAGCCTCTCTAGTGGTGCCCGGGCCTTTCTTCTTAGCCGGGTCCTAAGAGGTGACGTGCAGTTGGCTCTACCGGTGAAGGACAGGCTCTGTTTTTGACGAGAGAGAAATGAGTTTAGTGCGGATGAGGGTGTGATTTTATATGCGAGGCTTGGAGATGCATGGAAGGAAAAAAGAGAAATATTGATGGGGGAAATTATTTGGCGAGAGAGAAGGAGACGGGGTGCTAGGATATCTGGGTGCGCGTGCATGCTGGGAGCGAGGGCAAGAGGTACCCAAGGTACCTGAGGTACTGTACTTCGCCGGTACCCGGGGCCTGGTCGTGCCCACTCTGCCGCCCAGATTTTCCCAGAGGGCCAAGTGAATGATTGATGGAGGGGCTGATGCTCTGCTGGGCAGGTATCGAAAGTGGGGAAATCCTGGCGGGCAAGGCCAGGCTGAGCGAATCCCTGAGGGCCCTGTGCGGACACCTGAGTCGCCGCCTGGGGTCTCCTGGAATCGAACACCTGCGTGCGAAAGAATTGCCTCTAGACCCCGCTGTTTCCGTCCTGCCTCCTGCCCCCCTTCTCCCCCCTGTGCCCTGGCCCTTGCGTGTCTTCGCTCGCTCGTCTTACGTGGGTGTGCGACGGGGCAGGGGTTTGGCGGTGGGTTACTGCTCCCGTCTCTTTGCTTGTTCCAGCCGTCCGTCGTTAATACGCCCAGCTTAGCCCGGGAAGCCCAAAAAATACTATGTATGATTGCCTTTCCCTCGCCCCTTTGCCCCCTTCTGAATTTGCGAGTCTACGTGAGAGATGGCTTTTTTCATGCATCAACTTTCCTTGCCTGGCCGGTCAGGCGTGTCCGCATCCAGTCGTGGGATGTGGAGAAGCTGATTCAAGACCAGGCCAGCCCTCTTTGGACTCGTGGGGACCTCGACACGCTGG
Source organism: Thozetella sp. PMI_491 (assembly GCA_021432635.1). Classification (NCBI taxonomy): domain Eukaryota; kingdom Fungi; phylum Ascomycota; class Sordariomycetes; order Chaetosphaeriales; family Chaetosphaeriaceae; genus Thozetella; species Thozetella sp. PMI_491. The sequence goes on from MU270117.1 coordinate 25,948, forward strand.
CCGCGCTTTGTTGTTGTGTACCGTGGTCGCAGGCCGCAATGATTATTCAGGCAGGCCCCATCACTCCTTTCCCGTCTGCTGGTGTCGCTGAGGCTAGAGCGTCTGGAGGATTCGCCCGCCAAGCCCTGCCCTTGCCGGGCGCTCCCCCGCCGGTCCCGGGCTCTAGGGACTCTTCTGACTCGCGCTCCGGGTCTGCTGAGGTGGGGAGGGGAGGGGAGGGGAGATTGGGGAGCCCTGAAGGCGTGATCGATCAGGGCACCACTTAGCGATTTACTGATTACGGCTGGGCCTGTGACGCTGCAAAAGTGGGTGTGGGTGGATACTTGACGACTGTGGATGCGCCTCGGATGAGATTGGGCAAGGGGCGAGGAGCGCAGCATGTAGGGGAGAGGGGGGTGTGTGACTTGTCGGGTCGGCAAACATGAGCGGGATCCTCGACATCTCACTCGCCCGTACGCGATGGTGCTTTCCTTTACAGAAGAGGGTTCCTGGATATGGCCCATCTACCTTCTCTCGAATAGCTAATGCTTAAAACGGGTTCCAAAGAAAAAAGAAGAAGAAAAGTAGCAGCCGAAGATGGCTGTAGGGAGGGGAGAGACGGCGGCGGGGAGGGGGGGCGTCGGCAAAGGCGTGGCAACACCGACGGAGAAAGAGACCAAGGCAAGTTGTCCACTGCTGCCCAACGCCAGCCAATGCGACTTATCGAAGAGCATGGAGAAAGCTAAACCTCACCCCGAGGGAGTGACACCGCATGAAGGCAGCTCGCGAGGTGTGGAGTGCGGCTGGCGGGAGTTTTTTTTTTTTTTTTTTTTTTGAGGGGGGAGGAATATCACTTCTCTCCTGCTGCACTGTAGGATTAGGTAATTACACTGGAGGGGAGTCTGCACAATGCGCCGGCGAAGGATTGGGTTCTACCCTCAACTCGAGGCGATATGCCAATGACGTGTGTTTCAAGCCATTCGAGGAACCTAATCGGGAGTGAATAGCTATCTGACCTGCGTACAAAGGGCGAAAATAGGCAGGTACAGGACTCCCGAGGCCCTCCGGGAGTAAGGGATCCGTCCCAGCTGTTCGTGGGTGTCGCGAAATCGTGATGCATTCGGGTTTCTTCACTTCGGCCGAGGCGCGTCAAGCCGATGTGGAAGCCCGTCGCGAGATCCCGATCTTCCGAGATGGAGGGGCAAAGGGCGCCCGCCCGACCGGGGCCCCAGCCAGGTAGCCACCAAAAGACCGTCTCCTCTACCCCCCTACCCCCCATCCCTGACCTCGGCCTCCTCCTCATCCACCCTTATCCCGTAGACTCGGTTAGGTAGACAGAGACGGAGGGCTACTCCGATAGATAGAGAGCATCGAAACAGCTGGGGGAGGGCCTGGCTTGACGGCGGTGGCCCCGCAGACGCTTGTCCAGCGCTTCCAGGACGAAAGGCTCCAGGATAGGGGTCGAATATTATGACCCATCACCGCCGAGGCGGGTTGTGGGAACAAACGCGAGTGCGAGGCGTCGGCGCATGGAAATGCTCCCTTACTCAGCAGGGCAGGAGTCACGGGAGGCGGAAAGTGGATGGGAAAGCCCGAGAAAGAGGAAGCCGAAGACGAAGACAGTCACCGCGCACTGTGTAAGGACCCAGCCCCGTGCGTATGTGGATCCAGATGGGGATGAGTGGGTCCGTGTGCGTGTGGCTGAGAGCGCAAGCGATGATCTGCGCTATTTTCTACGCTAAGCCGATCAATCAAGTGCTGGCTTTCCTGGGGCCTCGATGAGACGACAAGTCGCGATACGGTACCCACACCCTGCCTTATTTCCTTCCCTTTGACAATGATGGTTAGCCGGGGGGAGAGGGGGTTTATCTAGGGGGGGTCGATGCTCTGGGACACGAGCATTCTCCTACTTGGAACAGAGGAAGGGGGGGACGAGGGGGGTGCCACGGCGACGTTTTGGGTTGGTGGTGATATAGTCCATCTTAGCGAATATGTCAGGGCTCCTTTCCCATGGGTTTCTGACCTCGGTGCGTCGCAATACTTCATTTCAACCCCCCGCTTAAGCACTTTCAGGCAGGCGATCGGCATATTGCCCCGTCGGGGATTCCGTGCAATTCATCGGCCACGTTCTCGACGTCCTGCCGACTTCGAACAAAGGGGGTTGGGGTCAGGGGGGAGGGGCGGGGGCCGCTGAATCCCACGGGGCTTTCGGGCTGGAAATGACGCGGAAGCCGAGCTCGCAGCCGAGCTAATTGGAGATTCTCGACCTCGTCAAGGGAAGGCTGGAAACAACAAGCCCCCGTTGCCGTCCTGCTATGCTGGCGTGCTGCCGTCCTGCCTGCAACACGACTTCCCTCTGATGCTCTGATGTGCATATCGCACGCCGTTGGCGTCGGGCTGCTAGGTTTAAGGTTTTGACATTGGAATACCACCAGGCTAGCTGGCGATCGAATTAGTGGTCTGGGGGAGGACGGGGTCTCGGTGGCCTGGTGGAAATCTTCGGTTTCACTCAACCAGGCGCGATGGGGCTCTTCCCATTTCTTGGGAACCTAGTTTGACGCCGTCTCAAGCTTAAAAAAAACATGGCCTGGGTCCTGGCCTAGACATAGACACGCCCATGCCTCAATTCTCGATCAGTGTAGCAGGCAGGAGCCAATTGCGACCCGGTTTTCGACCTCTTCCTCCTTGAAGCGCGTTCCACCCTGCTTCCGATTCCTTTTTCTGCTCCCCGTTCCTTACCCTCCTTCCCGCGTGCGCCCCCCCTCGTTTTTTCTTTTTTTTTGGGGGGGGGAGAAGGGGGGAAGGGGGGTTCTCTTCCCATTTGGTTGGCCTTCCCGCGGGATTTGTACATTTACGTACATGTCTCTATGTCAACATGGATCGTCTTCCGACGTTTGGGCATGGTAGGGTGGTGCAAGCTCCGCCGGAGCACGCCTGGTCAGGGCGCATTGTGTTTCCAGCGCGGGCGTCGATCCAGTAATTTAAAGTGTGCCAGCACGTTTGTGACGTGCTGGACGCCATCCAGGCCGTCGACCCGAATTCGGTCGATCTCTAGTCGACGTCCAGCATCCGTCAATCCCAATCGCGTTTGTGGATGGGCTTGGCAGCTTGCGCGAGGAGATACAGGAGTACCTCGGGTTCCGCACCTAGGCAACCCGTCCAAAAGGGTTGCGGTGAAGAAAGGCGAGTCCATGCATTCTCCAGGGCGATTGGAAGAGCGCCTAAATAATGAGCATTGGCGAACAAGTTACCACCGCGCAGGGTTCATGACCCTGCATCGCGGCCATCGCTGACCCGGTTACTCCAAAAAAAATAATTAATCAAGATGCCGCTAAGAGGTTTCCATGATCTATCAAGAGGGTTTAGGGCGCCGACAGATCTTTGGCGACCCGAACTCCCGGGTTCGACTAAAATGGCGTATTTCAATATGCCCTGGAGGGGCACAGTGTTTGCTTCACTACCGCTAGTGAGGTGCTGTTTCCCAAGCTGTCGGAATTTGGCCTCGCAACTTCGAACCAACAGAAAATCCGGCTCGAATCAGGCTAAATCCAACCTTAAGTCGGTCTCAGCATCCCGCCCCGGGATCCTGGACACGGCAAGGCGCTTTGCAATATTTGGATCGCTAGTTTCTCCAGAGCTGTGCAACTGCAAAAAAACGCCCATCTGTTCTTGATTGGGTCGACAAGAAAGCCTGCGGTCGCGCTTCAGTAGACCTCAACTCCGGTCCCTGGTTTCCCCCTGCACCTCCGTCATATGGTGACCACCAAAAGCTATGGAGAACGAAGGCGAGTTTGGCAGGCAAGAAGGGCCTAGGGCGCGTACTCCGTATATCTCGCCTGCCAGGTGGCAAGGACCTGAAAAGCATCTCAAGGGACACGCGTGTACCCACACCACCCAATCTTGCCCAATGTATGTGCACATACCGAGTACATAGGTTGACCAGGGTTGGGCGTTGAGACGGGACGGGGCTGAGAGACACGTCCGGAGGAGAAGAACCGTGTGCAGGGCAGCATGTACCTCGCAAGTCGTCCGCCCCCCCCTCCCCGGCCACCGGCCTCTGGTTTGTTCTCGCCACACACCGACAAGCCCGCGCTTACCAGAATTCTTTCGAGGAGGGGAGGAGAGGCATCGAAGCAGCTTTTGAAATGCACGAACGACGCCACGTGTAGAATACGTCGTCGAGAGGCAGGCAAACCACCGTGGGCCGGTCTCACGTGGTTATCGGCGCCCGTGTTCACGTTCATCGAGACGGTTGTAGTGCTAAAGCCTATCGGGCGCGACGCATCTCGCGAGGCGCTAGGCAAATGCACAGTCCAGCGCGATACATAGGATAGCAGATGACGCCGCAAGGTTCACTACATCAGGCATCGGACCCATTACAATGTCTAAACCTACTGCCATGTTTGCCGAAGAGCTTTCACCGGGTAGGGGGAGAGGCACCAGCACACGCACAAACAGGTGCACCCACACGAGAGAAAGAGAGAGAGAGAGAGAGAGAGAGACAAAGTGGAGGGAGAAACGGGTGGAGTGCGGTAGAGGGTGCGGGCGTGGCCGCGTTGATTGGGAACCACGCAGACCAACATTCCAGCTAGCGATTGGAGGAGCGGAAAATGGTGGATGGTCCTTGCATGACTCCACATCATTTCGCAACATGTCTCCCGGCGCATCTCTCCCCTACATTGAATTGCTGGGGCCTTGCCCGTAGAACGACAGCTCGTGCAGACCTCTCAATTCCTTCCCCAAGGCAGCGCTACTAGGAGCCTTTTTCTACTTGCTTGAGAGATGAGAAGTGGACTAAGGAGGGCAAAAATAAAGGGAAGCAAAGAGGGGACTTCAATCTTCCTCTCACGCCTGCCCCCCCTTCCCTCCCCGGTGCGACCTCTTCCCTGACAGGAAGAGGCTTTTCCCGGCGGTCATCTGACCCCGGAGACGAGAGGGGCAAGACGAAAACCAGCTTCGCCAGGTCGGCGTCCGCGCCCGTGCCCGCACCCGTGCCTGGTTGCGGTCGACGACATGGTTTCCATTTTCGAGGCCCATACTGTGCCGGCACCCACCCTCGTGGCCTGCATGCGACACAGGCTCCTGCTGTGCCGACCAATCCAACCCTCCAAGCGGTGGGCGGGTATCGGCACACTTTGAGCGGCCTGGATTCTAGAAGATACATAGGCCCCATTCTCCGCCAGCTTGCCGACGACGGAGCTTTCTCCGAATCTTGGTCCTGCCCTGCCGTTCCTGCTCGCGCTAAGATGGGGGCGAACAGGGCTCCAAGAGAGGGGCTAGCATGGGGCCACACGGCCCATTGAGCCAGCCACGTTACTTGAGGCGAGGATGTGATCGCTGATGCCAGGATGGTTCACCGACAAAGTGCGGAACCATCAGGCTCGACGACGCACGACAAAACTCAAGGATTGATTGGTTACCCGAACTAGAAGGGGGTGTGCTGCAGGAGAGGAGAAGGGAGGGGGGGTCGAAAGCTTCGGGAACGACCACCACCATTTCGTTTTTGCTCGCGATGGCATGTGTCTTGGATACGCTTGTCCCTGACTACTGCACAAAAGTCTTCTTTGGACTTTGCCGCCGTCGCTGTCGCTTCTGCAGAGGAGCACGCGCCGACTTAACCTCCATTCCAAGCCTCTCTATGGGGATCCTACGGCGACGGCAAGCCCCGCGACGACCATGTTTTTCTCGCTGCCTTCCCACCGCCCTTCTTCCACATGCCCGGTACTACATGGTACATGATGTGGCAGGCGTCAGGCTCCAGGATCCCACGAGGAGTACGGCCGGGGGGGGGGGGGGGCCACGAGCGAGAAATAAAAAAGTGGGTATAGCAGCTGGGCAGGCAAGGTCGAATGCAGCCGAGCGACGGCCGGCGACAGCAGGGATGTGATTCGCGGAGCACTTTCTGCATCCCCAGCAAACAGTGCGGCGAGAACTGCGCGTGCACCGTCCGCAAGACTTTGGGCGAAACTCTCTGGGGGGAGAAGAGGGCCGGGGACTGCTGGCTTGGCCGGTCGTTGCGCAGCACACCGAATATCCTCTCTCGCAAACCGCGGTACAGCATGTCATAGTGGTACAAGGGAGCTACGCGGTGCCGACATTGAAAAAGCCGGCGGCGTCATGTAGCGACGGCCGCTAATACCGCGGCGATGGCAGAATGCTGGCCGCGTGCGGACCCGGGTGCCGGGATTCGCTCCATTTTAGCGTACCGAGGACTGCCGTGTCGCACAGTTTATTTTTCGGGATGGAGGGCGGGAGGCAAGAGTCGGCGATGGGATGCGTACATACTATGTACGGAGTACTAGAGAGAGTCCCAGTGTTTGGCACGACCCTGAGACACAGACAACCCTCAGCCGCTGCAACCAGACGCCGATTCAGCGGCGACGCGAATCCCTCTGGACCGGTTCCGCTCTCGGAATCGCAAACGGCGAACCGGGGGTAGGACCTGGTCAACAGCCAGTACTGCTGCATGGTCCCTCGGTACTGCGCATGAAGGGTCAAGAGAAGGACAAGAAGAAGAGAAGAAGGTGGGGGGAGGGAGAGGGGGGAAGGTCGCTGTGGCATGTGTACTGCGTAAGCTGAGAGGATGGATCCCGGCGGTACGGCGTATCCGAACAAGCGGTGGCATCGCTGGGCGGCATCATATTATTCACGGTGCCACGCTCCTGACTGTTCCGCGTGCGCAATGTGTGCAATGTTGCGGTGAGGACAACCCTTCGCCCCCCGCCCCCCGTCGAGGTCACCCCAGGGTTCCATGAAGAGATTGTTGGAAGAAGGGGGGGCCGGCATTGGGTGGGTAGGCTATCGAGGCAGGCAGACATTGGACCGCCCTTATCCGCCCTTGTCCGTGTCAGCCGATCCATCACGAGAATAAAAAAAAATTAAATAAAAAAAAAAGCCGGTGCGCTCATTGCCAGGGGGTGAGGGGCGGGCGCCGGCGGCATGTCTCCACACGGCACGAAGATGAGATAGAAGGCATCCATCTCGTTCGTATAGCATCGGGTCATGAGGGGGACCAGACCGACAAGGAAATGACGGACGGGCCATGCTCGTCGCTGATTTCGAATCCGTCCCAGCAAGGGGGGCGACGAACGAGGGGGACGAGGCAGGAGAAATGCAACGCAGCAGTAGTAACCGTAGCACTCGCCCAGTGTCGCAGCGGTTCCGAGTTGCCGACCCACCGCCCTCGTCTGCAGGTCGACGGCCAACACGGACCCAAGGCGGGATGCTTCTGCGCGCCCTTTTCTTTTCTCGACGCGCATCGCAGATGCTGCACAGTCCTTAGACTACCACGATGCGCACGGCATCCCGCCGCAGCGACGGCAAAGGAGAGGCGAGGCGGCGGGGCGCGGGGCGGCGCCAGTCCAGTCCACGGACATTGCTTGTGTGGCCCCCCAGCCAGCCCAGCCAGCCCAGCCAGCCAAGCCAGCCGAACCACCCAACCAGCACAGGCGCTCGACGTGGACCGGACGAGCAGCTCGCATGCTCACTCCACTCTCGGCCGCCTGCCGACGATAGGTTCTGCCAGCTCCCTTGGCCTGGCTTGCTTTTGCCTGCCTGCCTGCCTGCCTGTGCTTGCCTGCCTGTGCTTGCCTGCCCGTGCCTGCCTGTCTGCCTGCCCGTGCATGCCTGCCCGCGCCTGCCTACTATGCACTACAGTGCCTTGCTCTACCCTCCTCCCCTTTTTGCGGCCTCATCGACTTGCAGTTCGGCTATCTGAAAGGGGGAAGCCGCCTACATTAGTTTGTGTGCGTGTGTGTATATCTATCGGGAGCCACGCTTTACGGTTGCATCGCGCCAGCAAGTGCCACGGCTGTTCACAGGTACTGACAGCGCAGCAGTGAGCGCCTCGCCGCGGCCGAACAGGGGAGGACGTGGGAAGGGGGGAGGGGGGGGGCAAGGGCCACTTTCTCGGGTGTCTGTCACTAAAACACCAGCCGGGATAGGTTGTAACTGGCACTGTACAGTACTCACTGTACAGGCCCGGCCGATACGGTGCAGCATGTACGGAAGTTCCAGGGCCAAAAAATAATAGGCAGTGGGGTAGCTTGGGTCGCTTGGCAGCCTGTGTCCTGGCTGCTTCGCAGGTATCCGGTGAGTGAGCCTACAGGGTTTGCACTGGCCATTGACCCCCTCAACTCTTTTGCACAAATTGGACCTAGCTTGCGCTCCCGATACGACCTAGCTTACAAAGGGTACAGGACTTGGCCCACGTTCATTCCCTGCTCCCTTACCCGATATACCCTCTGCCTTGTCTAAAGTCTGGAGTTTGGGTGGGTACTTTAGTACCTGGCCTGTGTTTTGGGGGAGAGAGGGAGAGATGGCACCAAAAGTCCCCCGCAGCTCGCGCGCTCCAAAAACCGACCTAGTCCCTGCCCTCTCTTTCCAGCCTGGCGGTACTCCCAGAAGCGCTAGGTGGAAGGGGGGGATGGGGGGGGGGAGGGGGGAACGGGGGGTTACACTTTCCTTGTGTGTCTCCCACCCCTTCGCGACCCCTCCCCTTCCTCTGCTTTCCCCCAGATTTTCCTTCACTTGCATCAAGCGCACGCTGTCTGGCAGCTGGGTCCTACCGCCAGCGCCAACGCAGGAGTAAGAGACGGAGAAAAAAAAACCGCCTCATGCTTTGCAGGTATTCTAGTGATGCGCTAGCTTGTGAAGTCTAGTTTGTTGGCTGAGGAGATGGAACTGCTAGCTTCCCCAGATGAGACCCTCTTTCCCTTTTACGGGAGCTGTTCAAGCCCAAGTAAGCCGCGTCCAAGACCGGGCTCCCTTCTAGCCGCTCCAACACAGAATAGCCCGCACCCACCCCCCGTGTGGAACCCACAGTCCAAAGAATGTGCAACCTCGAGTCGCAGATGCAAACTCCCACGTGATGGCCGTCGTGACATGCCTCCGATATCGAGCTAGCACCCTCCGGATGCCAGTCAGTCCGCAGAACTAGCAAACTTTTGTATCCGACGTGTATCCGATGCGTGTTCCAGCGCGCCCTCGGCTTCGCAAGGCTCGCTGGTTCGCGACCACCATCGTCACGATCCACGCCGTGACTGACCCGCATCTCCGGCGTCGTCGATCCGGCAACCACACACCTCGCTCGGTCAGGGCTTGTCTCGCCCCCCACAAGCCATGACACCGCATGTCCGGAGAATCGAGTCTCCAGTGTTTAGTGTCGAGGGTTGAGGGAAGATAGTGCAACCGGGAATGTTGCCCAGGCATTCATTGTTGCAGCATTCTTGTCCATTCGGTCCTGGGGATGGAGGCAAGCGCAATCCCCTAAACATCAACGGCCAGGATTAAGACACCCTCCCTAGGAACTGCCCGGAGCTATCTCGTGCCAAAAACACACCCGCCCCCCCGGTGGTCGGCGAGGCAGGCGCCCGATGAGAAGCAACCGCTGCCGCCATACCCGGCCGTTGCTCTATGGATGCGGTCCCAGTCCGAAAACAGCTTGCTACCGTATGCTCGCGGGGACGCAACCGGGTAGCTAATCACGATCCACTGTCGAATTTACTCGCCTTGGCCTGCACTTTGCAAAGTTTTGGAGAGGCGTAGTCGAGGGCGGTCGAGAGCCTGACGAGGTCACGATAACGGGCCTCGACCATCAGACACAAGTGACGTGGGGCTTGGCCCTCGTCGTCGGCACCCCGTGTCGAGACTGCTCTTCGATCTCGACAACTATCTAAATGTCTTAGATTGGCATGACGTTCCGAGCTGGTGTCACCACGGGGAACCGAGTCAAACGGACTGGGCTTCCTGCAATTACGCTCCCCACGGTCACTCGCGTCGTCCCCCGACAAGTTTCGGACTTGTGTATCTTTGGTCCAGAAAACACACAGTATTCCTTCCACTGTATTTCTGTGCCGATCAAGCGCCGATAAAGGGGAAGGGGTTCTGGGCTAGAAAACGCCTCGCCGAACTCACAACCGCTATGGTGACCTCAGGGGACGTCAACGGATTACATCGGATCTACTCCGACACTGCACCGGACGTGGTATGGCGAGTAATCCAGGCTCAAGTGCACGTGTGGTATTTCTGTGGCCCAGCCATCCGTTCTGTCGAGACCAAGAAGCGTCCGACTCGGACACTGAGCCTTTCGTTGCATTCTCGCCAGCGCGGTGTCCATAACAGAAGTATTTTGGTTGCTCCTCAAGTCTCTAGTAAACTTTTTGCCTGCCGCCTGTGAGAACGCATTCGCTTCACTTCGATCCGGGGCATGGCATGCAGCGACGCTCAACGTCTGTGCAACCTGGGTTGCTCAGGGACACGAACGGCGCCGACTGGCTTCTTGCCTGGCTAACTCTCAAAGGAGGCTGGCCTAGCCTCATGGAATGGAACAGCCGGCTGGAAGATCTGCCGGGAAGTGCTGATCCTCGGCGGCCACTGCAGGCGCGTCACCATCTTGCCCCTTCCCACGGCCTTCCCTCTAATGTAGATTCGCGCTCCATTTGACGCTCCCTCCGACAAGGGACTATACAGTACCTACCTTTAGGAAGACGGTAACTCCCCACTGGCCGTCGGGTTCCTCGACTCAGCTAGCCGAGGAATGTGCTCGTCTTCGACGCCACTCAAAATAGCAACCTCGTTCTGTGCGCACGCAAAGTTGTCTCACTGGGAGGGTTCATAACACCGGATGAATGCCGCGGAAGGCACTAGGGCACTGTCAATCTCATTCACGCGCGCCTGGACACCTCAGACGCGGAGGCTCGAGGACCTCCTCCCCGCCAGCTTGTCATCTGTAGCCCAGACCATGGTCGTATCTCGAGCCACCAGCAAATCTCGGCTATGGGTCCCGGAGACATTGCACTCTGCCCCAAATTTAGGTTCCGGCTAGCCTGCTGTCTCATCAGAAGTATCGAGGAACGTCGTCCGTGCTATTGAAGAGGGGGAATTAGGGGCTTATACCACTAAGAGGACGCGAGATCTTGGGCAGTACTTGTCCTAGGAGCCTCAGTCAGCGTGGCTCCTTTGGGCTCAAGTACTGCACATGTGGTGCTGGATATTCGGCCTGCCCTCTGACGTTCAACACAGTCTTATGTTATGCATATACCATAGCTGTCTCTCCCTGCCTCTGCCGACCTGCCTCCTTCACACCCCCTTCGGATATCCACCCCTCCCCCCCAAACACAAGTCTATCGCGAGCTGTTGGTCATGATGAGCTAGTTCCATCTTCTTCTACGGCTCTGCTTCTTCCGGACTCCCGTCTTCCTAGCTCCGGTGGCGGGACTTTCATTCCACTCGTAAAACCCCTCATGCTGGGCACACTAAGAAACGCCACCGAAGTCTAGGGCGGAGCGGAAATCCACAAGATGAGGGAGGTGCTGGTCGTACTTGAGCACTGTGACTGGCCAATTCCCTTTCGTCGCCGTCGTTGGACGCGCCAACATGACTAGCTCAGGAGGCTAGTTGAAATCAGTTGAAATCTTCAACCACAAAGTAGGGAGAGGTGTTCGCGCGCAAATGGCTCCCGGCAGCCGACACCAGGCGCAATGGAACAAAAAAAATTATAAGCTTGGATGTGTTTGGAAAGGCGGCCAGCATTGGGAGCTCCGGCGAATCTTGCTCGCTCCCGCGGGCTAAGTAAGGTAGGCTCGAGCTACGAGGTTGGCTCCCGATGTTGGCACGGATGAGTTCGTGCAGCATGTGCTGCGGGCCTGCCCCCTTTCCGTCCCCTTCCTGGCTGCCCAAGTTTGTTCCCCGGCTACTCTAGCCAAGGAGGCATTTCCCGGGGGGATGATGGATGTCCATCGGCACTTGGAACGTGAGCCCTGGTCTGGCTCAGTGCTGTGCTAACCCTACGGGCGCCACCTCCGCCGCGTGTCGAGACCGATTGCGCTCACACCGCCTGCCGATCACCCAGACATGCGACGGTGGCTAGTCCTCCTTGCGGCGGAGGAGAGATGTTGTGTCTATCTCCCTTCTCCTCCTCTCTCGTCCCCTCCTCGCCTCCTCGCCTCCTCGCTTCCCTCCCCCTCCCCCTCCCGTTTCGCCCCGACGAACGGACCTCGTACGTAACATCCCTCCATCGGGATCATGAGCCCCAGGCTGCCACTTCGACCAAGGAAGTCCCCAAAGGCAGTTCCAGGGATGTCGCTCAGCTCGTGGAGAATCGCTAGAAAAACGGGGGTCGTAGTCCCCGCCTAAGGACCTAAGCCTGGCCTAAGCCCAGCAAGCCCAAGCGGCATGCGTCGGACAGATCTGAATGTGACCATGGTTGCCTACGGGGCCGAGCTTGGAGCTTTTAGTAGCTCGATCGCAGGGCACCCCGATCTCCAACCTCCTCCGGTTTGGGCTTTATCGTGTCCTCGACCACGGATCCATGTGCAGGTCATCACCGCTAGTTTCTTGGTGTCTCTCGCGCGCACATCCCCGGGCAGGACTTTGCAGATGAGCCCAATCCCTCGCATTGCCAAGGCGCGAGGGTGCATGAGATAAGCTACGATGGACAAAAGAGGCTGGGAACAGAGAGGTGCTTCTCATTGACTCCGCCGAGGAGTTCACGAGGAAACACGGAGGTATAATAGGGAGCTTCTAAAACCGGAGCCTAATAGGAGATCAGCATCAACCGGGTCACCGGAACGGAGAGCTAGCTCGAGGCCTGCTCGCCGCCGCCCTTGTCTCGATTCCAATTCCAGTTTGCCAGTTTCACATTCGCAAATTCCCATGAGTGTGCGCATCGGCACTCACACTGTCCCTTGTCACGCACACTAGGCGCCAGCCATGCCGTGACACGAGAAGAAGAAGGAAAAGAAGAAACAGGAAGAAGCAATGAGCAAGGAGCAAGCGCCCAGCTCGCTTCTCTCGCTTGGAGAGAGCCAACCAGAGAGACCTCTGGCGTCTCTGCCGCCCTCGTCTCACGCTCCGAGTTCCATTCTCACCCCTCCTCTGTGTAATGTCAGGCGCCATGTACGTCACCACGCTGCCTTCCGCCCTCTCGGCCGCTCCTCGGGAGGGCCAGAGAGAACCCAGCAGGTGCCCACGCCTTGCGAATACGGCCGGTGGATCTGGTGAAAAGGTCTGAATTTTACGGCTAGTTTCTTCCTGGTCTTTTTGGCCACACCAAGGAGGGCTGTGGCCTTAAGTGAAGGGAAAAGGTTAACGGAGAGGCGCGCAAATCACAGTAACACTTCTGCTGGCGGCCCCTGGCAGAAACTGGGCTCCTCGACTCTCCCCGGCTGCTCTATCACGTAGTTAACGCACGTAGCACGTGGTGGGCTGCGCAGGCCGCACTGTGCTTGCCTGTACAGTAGATCCAGAGTGGCCTCCGACACCGCCTATACGGTGCTTGCGCCATCACCAGACTGTATGGAGAAGCCAGCTTCGCGCGCATCGTGGCCATGACCTCACCAGGAGACTGACGCACAGATCCGCCGCTGGCCAACCAGTACCAGCCAGTTCGAACCAAGGCTTTGCTGGTGGCTTCAAGGTTTGAGTGTGGGAGTCAGGAGTTCGGGCTGTCCGCGATCCCGCGCACCCGTAATGGCTCGCCCGGCGGCTGGCCGTCTGCGGCAACACGGCTGTCTCATTCGCGAGTCACCCCGGGGATTTCTCTGGCCCCTCGTCTTTGTCAATCTCAGCTCGGTCTATTGCGTCCGCATGTCTGACGTTTTGTCCCGTCCAAGGTGCGACATGACCAGTGACCGAGCCAAAAGTACCTACGAAGTACTCCGCGTGGACTGGAGACAAAATCAAGTCATTGAATGGCCGCTCTAGTCTGGATACCGGTCACGAGATTCGACGTGCCCTGCCACCGAACGCGGGTACCCTCCTCTTCCACTGAGTATGGCGCGCCCTCCCTTCCCGGTTCCCACAGGCGAGCCCCGGCCGGTGTGGGCGACGGTCGCACGGTAGGGCTTAGCTGGCTGAGACTTGCCACCGATCCTGCGCTGCGCCGGCGCTCTTGTCAACAACGTTTGTGCGATAGTTGCCCTATGACGGGGCCCGACCGGGCCGGCACCTGGAACACTGGGCCGGTCGTGAGGCCGGTGCTGGAAACGCGGATGGACCGTCGTGGAGCGGGCAAAGTACTAGATCTGTCGAGCCGTTCATAGTCAAGGCCGGCGTGGACCATGCCACGCATCTGGGGCCTTTTGGTACCTGGCACCGTCTGGCCACCAGAATTTGGCCCCGGCATTTGTTTTCAGGCCCAAGAAGGGATGCTCCCGCAACCAACCGGTCGGGATTCATAGCCAAGCAGGCCGCTTGACCTTTCTAGTGCGAAATGAAGTGATTCTCCCATGGATGCGGCGAAGACAAGCGTCACCCATGCCGCGCATCATTCCTGGCCCCTGTAATCATCGACTACCGTCTCAAGGAACAGGTTAGCTAGGGAGTATCCTCAGCTAGGCCCCTCCGCGCATGTTCTTTGCATCTTGTTTGCTTTTTTTGGTTGGGGGGGAAGGGGAGGAGGCCAAGAGGTCCGCTATTCCTGCCCGCTTCCCTTGCGTCAGAGAACAGCAACTGACTGAGGCCTCTATAACAGAGCCAATCAAAGATCCCGGCCAGCAACACGCGACATCGGTGTATACTTACGAAGTAGAGATATCTACACCGTAAAGAGTATTTAGCGATGGGTGAGTTGAATTTGTATGCTACCTCAGGCAAAGCATGCCGTGTAAGGAGCTAGGCGGCAGACTTGACATGAGTATAAAGACGGACACACGAACAGGAACAGGCACAAGCACAACTCTCCACATTTCTAAGTAACAGCGCTTGGTTTTTCTATCTGCCTGTAAGTGACGAGCATACAAGTGGGACAAGCCATTGGGGTTTTTCAGAGCCCCGAAGCGTTCGTCCGTGACTATCCTCGATGGCAGAGGCCTGGTACCCCCGGCAATAGAAAAAGGGGGGACCAGCACCGGACCACCTGCCTGCTTGCCTGGCCTCGGCCAGGCCCAGGCCTAGCTACCCCCAAAAAGCGGCAGAAAAGAAAGGCTATCTTAGTGAGTTGCTTTTGGTGCTACTATGGATGCATTCTTCCCATCGATGGATTAGTCGACTTTGCGGGGAGATCAGAGACAAAGGAAAACTGTGCCACGCCAGAGGTGCAATGATATGCGAAGCGCCTCGACTGCGGGTCTAAGAGCATGAAAAGCACTGTACCGACATCTAGACCGAGTCCTCTACGCGAAACGCCGGAATGATGATGGAAATCGAAACTCTCGCCCTCTGAGAGGCCTGGGGATGAGAGGGCGGCAAAAGGATACGACAGCTACGCTGGGACCAGACCGACCGATCTCGCGAGCCTCATATTCGCACCTTACCAACGCCGGTTGCCAATCGGCAGCGCATTGGCACCGCCTGCACCACCTCCCTGTCGACCTGGTTATCGGTTAGCAACATGTTTTAGCATATCACACTGGCTCCGTGGCCATCTGGAAAAGAGAAGCTTACCACCACGGTGGTGACCGCCACCGCGGCCGCGATAGCCGTAACGACCACCGCCTCCGCCTCCGCTGTACCGGGCCATCTCGGCCAGTCTAGGGTCAATCTGCTGCTTGGCCTCCTGGAGGACACCAACAAGGTCGCGAGCCTGCTTAGAGTCTGCGGGCTTTGGGTTAGCACTTCGCTACAGCGCGTCGGGCGAGTAGAAAGAGGGTAAGAGGGGAGTGGGGGCTTACTATCAGTGGTGAAGAAGGTAATGGCGGTTCCGTTCGCACCGGCACGTCCGGTTCTGCCAATACGGTGGATGTAGTCCTCCGAGTTGTTGGGATAGTCATAGTTCAACACATGAGTGATGTTGCGCACATCTTATTGGCAAGTGACTGGTTAGCAATCGCAGGAAGGTAGGTATAGCAACGTTCCAGCAAGAACGGACGGCAGACACGGGGTGTCTAAGTATGCTTCCATGGTCCTTTCGGTAGTACTTCTCTCCTTGGCATGTGGGCTATCCGTTGCGGTGAATGACTGCCAGACTGGAAGTCGGTATGCTCCAGGGTCCTCGGGCCATGGGGAATCTTGGAGACAGCTTGATCAAGTCAAGAAATGCCAACTCCACCCTTGTACCAAAGAAAGGAAACGGTACAAGTGAAGAATTACGAGCGTAGCAAAGGAAAAGAGGTCCTGCTACGCCACGAACCCAAGACTCCACGCATTATGACCATGCAGACACGAGGTTAGGCAAGTTCGCGCAATCAAGAGAGCCCCTAGACATAAGAGTAAAAGCACAGCACACACGTACATATGCCGGATGTTGCTCAACGCAGTGGGGGAGGGGAGGATTGGGGGGATACACACCGATACCACGCGAGGCTACGTCGGTCGCCACCATGATGGGGCTCTTGCTCGTCTTGAACTGGTCGAGAACCCAGTCACGTTCGTTTTGTTGCTTGTCGCCATGGATGGCTGTCACATGTTAGTCTAGCCATTCGGGTAGGCCAAACATGCCAGGGGGAAGGGAGATAGAAAACAAGGAGGGGTGGGTATAGATCCGAGACATACACAAAGCTGGCCAGCCGTCCTGGCGGAGGAAGCGAGTAATGTCATCAGCGACGCGCTTGGTGCCGGTGAAGATGAGAATCTTGTTCTGGTTGTCCTTGCCCTCCATTACCTTCTCGAGATGGTGGATCATACGGTCGCGCTTCTCCATCTCTGAGACAACCTCGACGATCTGTGTGATTCGGTGGTTGGCAGACAGGTCCAGAGAACCGATATTGACTTGGATGAAGTCGGTCAGGAAGTCGGCGGCAAGGTTGCGGACTTCCTTAGGCCAGGTCGCCGACCACATCAGTGTCTGACGGTCAGGACGGATCTGGCCAATAATCTTGCGAATCTGGGGTTCGAATCCCATGTCAAGCATGCGATCGGCCTCGTCCAGGACGAGATATGTCACGCGTCGCAGGTTGGTGCGACCAGACTCCAGCATGTCGATGAGGCGGCCAGGTGTAGCGATGCAGACCTCAACACCGCGAGACAGATCACGGATCTGGGGGCCCTTGGGCACGCCGCCATAAACGCATGTGTTGCGGATGCGGGATGACTTGCCGAACTTTGTGATTTCCTGTTGGATCTGAACAGCTAGCTCGCGAGTCGGTGCCAAAACCAGAACAATAGGACCGTCCCCGGGGGCGAGCAGGGGCTGGGCGTTGATGTGGACGATGGCGGGCAGGCAGTAGGTGAGCGTCTTTCCAGAGCCAGTCTCGGCAATACCGACGACGTCGCGTCCAGAGAGAGCCATCGGCCAGCCCTGGGACTGGATGGCGGTAGGAGCAGGGAAGCCTTGAGCCTTGACTTCATCCATAACATAGCGGGGGAAACCAGCCTCGTCAAAGTTCTCGACGGGCTTGGGAACGTCCTGGCCTGACACAGCGATAGAGTGATCCCGGCGAAACTTGTCAACCTCGGCAGGAGAGCGGTTCATAACCGCGGGATTCTCCTTGTAGAAGGACTTCTCAAACTTCGGCAAGGTGCTCAGGTCCCACTCTTGGTTCTTCAGACCGGCGCCGAGACCAGACATGCGGTCGCCGCCGCCGCCTCCGAATGAGCTGCCGCCGCCGCCGTAGCCGCCACCGCCGCCACCTGCGGAGTAGCCGTTGGAGCCTCTGTACGACAAGCGAGGTCAGCGAGCGATAAAAGATAGATATAAAGGAAACCATCGAGGAACGAGAGCTGTAAGTTGGTAGGAAGGGGAAAAACAATACTGTGAAGAGAAAAAATCACGTACCCATAGCCGCCACCGTTGTTGCGATCATATCCACCGCCGTAGCCTCCGCTACCGCCGCCGCGGGAGCCGTATCCATTTCCGTACGACATTTTGACGTCGAAGAGAGTCTACAAGCCAATCAGACGATTCGCTAGTGCCTATCGCCTTCGTTGGGTGTGGATGCTGAAGAATATGTGGGTGGTGTCGAGAAGGGTTTGACGAGATCCTGAGCACGAGGGGCTGATTCAGATGGACAAAAAAGGCCGCTGTCTTTCAGATACACCTCGAAATTGATGAGGGTTGATGCGCGGCTGCCCAAGGCGATCAGTCGAAAAGTCAAGTCGTTGTCCGGTGCAAAGGAGGAAGGCGCGCTGGAGGGAAGCGATAAGCACAGAGGGTGAGGAAAGGCCAGAGGGGCGAAATCGCTCACGTGTCACAAATAGAGGACTGCCTTCCTGTAGAAGGGAGAAATAAATGAGGGGATGAACTCCTGGTAGATGAGAGTGGTGTTGAGGGGGATGTGAAGGAAGGATGGAGGAGAGAGGGTTGACCGGGGGAGAGATTTCTTCAAGTGTCGCCAACTCTCGGGCCTAAGAAATATTTTTTTCTGCTAAGGCGGTCTGGGACTTTGTTCGCCCCACTGACTGTGAAAGTGGGTCTTCGTCGCGCAAAGCCACACCCCTCCGGTCTGTTACATCATCAGCCACAGCAACCTGGCTACGGCGCGCCGATATCCTCCGGTCCGTTCCCTCCCGCACGACCCCAAGCACGACCGATTTCGCAGCGGCTCTAGCTTGAAGGCGGAGAGTGCCCTGAAAACCAGACGATTCCTCAACGGTTTCGAGACTTCCTCCACGTTTCCACCAGACGCACTCACGCCGAGCCTAGTTTGTAGCGTGCTGAGAGTAAGAAAACTTCGGTTGGACGGCCATGGCCAGCCAGCCTAGGAGAAAGCAGCTCACGCTGATGGGTACATTTCCCAAAACGCAATTTCCATCTGGAGGAGGTCAGCGGTGTGTTGGCCTTGCGAACATCTGTTGCCCTGTCGCCTCCTCACCTTGGTAGCGTGAATGAAAACCTTAACCAGCTCCTCGATCCGTGCCGGACTCTGGAGGACTGCATGTTTTTCGAGTAGCTCTGTGCTTATCGTCAGGTTTTCCCCGAATATGCTGCACGGGCACGGAGACGCGTATCGACATACCGGAGCCCGTCTTCACAGCAGTGACATAGTCTTCGGCCACGTAATTCTCTATCCAAGACCAGTAATGGTTTCCTTCCTTCACGGATCTCGGGTCAGCGTGTAGCTGCTTCGCCACCACTCCATATCCTAGCAGGCATGGTGCCAGAGCCACCTGGAGGCCGATCCAATCCTCGGATTGTCCAATGTCGAGGACATATCTGCGAGCCGGCATGAATTTCGGGTCGTATAAACATGGTGACAGCAGCTTACCTAGTGTAGGCCGTGCAGGCTAAGGTAGAGCGTCGTTAGCGTTTGAGTCTGCGGCTACAGCAGCGGAGCAAACGAGTCGGCTCTACGTACCTTCTTTCTCCTCAGCCACCTCCATCTGCTCCTTGGAGATGCCGAATCCTTTACAGTAGTCTACATGGAGGTTCGTCTCTCGTGCAATATGGGCCACGATATGAGCCCCCTGCGATCGTTAAGAAGGCGTTCTGACGCGGCTAAAGGCTAGTATCGGCGTCTTACAGCAACTATGTCCCCCATGTTCTTGGCCTTATACGATGCAAGGGAATTTGCTCGGGCGAAGTGAATCTAGACAAGGTCAGCCGTCGTACTACTGCATGCAGGAACGTACAAACTGACCAGGTACAAGTAGTCTTGCACCAGATAACCCTTGAAGGATTCCCGGGGCAAGGTACCGTTCCCCATAGCAAGAACAAAGGGATGGTTGACGAACCGATCCCAGACTCCGGCGACATCGCTCCGCTCGAGGAGGTACTCGATAAAGCGACCGCTGAGTCTACTGTCAGAAGGACGGCCAGCCAAATGCGTAAAAGATCAGAAGGGTTGGTTTCGACTGACGGGGCAAAGGGCAAGGTATAGGTAGAGTGGAAATGGTTCAACGGCCCATTGCCTTGCCCTAGTCCTGGAGCTGTTTTGATGCCAGCTTCCACGTATCTGCAAGCCGCCCGGACGGCCTTGGGGATGTCATCACCTCTCGCTACACCAGATGCAATTGCCGCTGTGAGTCTTTCGTCAATACACACGATTCTCATGCTCGTCCAGGCATGGCCGCCGGGGCTGGGGAAGACGCCTTGACCTACAAGCTAGCGAGCACCCCGTGCCGTGCGTATTGCGCGACTCTAGGTATGGGCTTTCAAACCGGATTGTTTGATCGCGACTAACTAAGACGTCTACCACGAGCTGCTTCTCTCTTTCGGACAAGGCAGCAGCGCCATCCGTCCTGAATGGGCAGTGGCCACCCTTGACGAGCACCCACTCCGGCCCGAGGCCCTGGATTGTGTGGGCAATGGTCTCGAGATCGCCGACGCTCTCGATGGCAAGATGACCGTAGCCGGCGTCGCCGAGAATCAGCCTCGCCTCGGGGACGTTAGGGGTCAATATAGTCGTCTGCGGCAGGATTTTGGTCCGCAGAGCATGCAACGCTGCCGGAGGAAGTAGCTGCGCACCGGTGGTAGCGACCATGACCTGGGGAGTAGAAGGTCAGGAAAGAGTTAGAGTAATCGTCTGGGGAGTGTATGCTAAATGCTTGTTTACCGGATCTACAACCAGCTTCTGGACTCGGTGCTCTCGGAGCGCGGTGGCAACCGTCTCGATAGTCTCAGCCGAGGCCAGCATACCTAGAGTGCCTCATCAGCATCCGCCACTCCAAAAGTCGCGGAGGGCAACGAGCCGGTGCGCAATGCCCTACTAAGCTCTGGGGAGGGGGACTGGGACTACTCTGCCGGGGAAGTCGATCCCAAGGTCGTAGCCTACCTGTCTTGACCACGTCTGCCCCAATATCGTCCAAACATGCATCGATCTGCTTGCGCAGAAACGCGGCGGGGACATGGTGGACGTCATAAACCCCCCGTGTATTCTGCGCTGTGAGGGCTGTGGTGGCCGTCATGGCATAGCACCCATATGCTGCAATCACTTTTTGATCTGCCTCGAGGCCACTATTTAGGGACTTGTCAGCGACCAAGCGAGAGCGGTCCCCTGCAGGGTCCCCTTGGAAAGAGGGGGAGAAGGGGAGAGGATTGGCCGGGCGGGGGGGGGGGGTTGAGGTAGAACGAACGCTCCCCCAGAGCTATCCGAGCCCGCTATGACCAAGACTCTACCGGCGATCATCTTGAGCTTCGATACAGCTTGGGTTCCTTCAGGCGCTGGAAAATTTCCGTAGCTCGAGAACGGGCTGCGTCCGGGGCGTGGACAGAATGTGCTGCCAAAAAGGAGAGCAAAATTGATTCTCCCAAGCTAGCAAACCAAGGTAAATAGGGAGCTACGACCTACCTTAGCGATAGCGGGGGGTGGGGTTTTTCTGAATCAGCCCGAATTTCTCCTGGCCACCACCACTTACACGGCGCTATCTGCAATCGCTCGACTGCACGCGGTGACAACCCTCAGAAGGGCGCCAGAGAGGGCATAGAAGAGCCAACGGGGAGGGGGCTAGCCCGAGAACCAGCAGCACCATCGAACGAAACGGCCAAGGGAGGCGGAGAGAGATTCCATTGTCATTCAGTCGGCCATCAGGCATATATGAGTACCTTGTGTCTACCTTGCCTGCTGCAGGGAACAAACATGCTGAGCGGCCGGGACGATGAGGCAGCGGCATTCGAGCTTGCACACAGCACCTCCCTCTAGCACTATCCGAGCATTAGACCCAGCCCCCCCGCCCCTCCTTTCCCCTCCGGGAACGATGAGAATTTGATGCAATACAGCCCCACGTCCCCCGAAGGAGCTGTACCTCCTCCTCCCCTCAACATTGCCACCGTTCGACCGCCTTCATGAGTTATGAACATCCACCATTTGGTTGTCCGGGTCTGACAATATCCTTAGCCATTGAAATTGCGTGGCTGAGCGTGCTCTGTTAGATTTCCCTCCCCTCCTTCGAGGCATAGGAAGGAGGGTGTGATAAAAAATGGGTACAAAAGAAAGGGGGGCAAAAACGCCTGCCTCCCTGCCTGCCTGCCTTCCTGCCTGCCCGTGCCTGTCCACTCAAGTTTGCCGCTGTCACCATCCGGAATCAAGCCTAGCCATCGCCATATGCAAAGTAAATGCCCATGCCAACTCTGTCCGCCAGATCTTACAAGTACAAGAAGTTTCGCTTTGGCGCAAAGCCGCACATGTGCAAAACAGCGCGGCGGGTGGTTGCCAGCGGAACTATGCCACAAGCCGCCCCCACCGTGCGATGCCACCAACAGCAATCAATGTAGTGTTGGGTAGGCCGCCACCTCCATTTCCTTTCACTCGACAGACAGTCCCTCGGCCACACTTCTATGGAGCTCGGCAGGGTCGCTGATGCTCCTTTGGCGTTCCGTGCGCTGCTCGTCACCCGAGCTTTCCTCCCCGCCTTCCTCTTCCTCTTCCTCATCTTCGCTGTCTTCATCGTTTTCATCCTTATTGGTTTCACTACCAGCCTGGCTCGGCCGGCGGCCAGCCTTGGAGTTGGTACCGTCCGGCTCACTGTCCTCTTCGTCCTCGCCGAAGACGACAGAGCGCAGCACACTCTTGTCGAACAGGCCCACAACCATGCTGCGGTCGGCCAGGCGGTAGTGGTGGCATTCGAGGAGGGCCATGACTTTTCGGAAAAGATGTGGCTGTCGGAAGCCGGGCGCCTTCTTGACGCCCTTCAGCTGCAGCAGTTCCATGCGAGAACGGCGGTAGAGCACCATGTTGGCAAGGTCGATAATCAGTTCCAAAATGCGGTGGTTGGTCGGGTCCGGATCGAGCTGCACTTGGGGCTGCAGCTCGGGGGCATCTTCGCCATCGGCAGCTTCGATGGCCTTGATTAGCGAGTCGGACCTCGGTCTCGATGGCATCGCCGGGGTCGGAACCTTTTCGGTCCTTTGGCTTTCTGGGAGGATAATCGATGTTACAGGCACATGAGACCACCGCTGCAGGGAAAATAGCCTCGTCAAGTCGGTGGGGATGCAAAAGCCCAGTGAGTTGCCCATGACGTTGGTGCTGGAGTCCCAGCCACACTCGGAAAGGATCTCTAGGCCGTGGGCGGACCGAGATATGAGACCGAGCACGAAAAAGGCGGTGCCACGCAGGCTCAAAATCTCATGTTCCTGGGCGATCCTGACGATCTGCTCCACCACATCGCAAGACTCGAGGAAGGGTGCGCCTAGCTCCATGGAGCCAACGTTGCCAACAGCCCACAGGCAGCCCTTGACCTTGACAATGAGCTCGGGGTCCTCAGACTGCATCCCATAATCCTGGATGGTTGCCACGAACTCGTCAAAATGGCCCTTGTCTCGAAGCAGTCTGCATCCTTCCTCGGTCCTAGTGAGCTCGCGGTAAAAGTGCGGAGGGATGTGGCTGTCCACCTCCATCTCCTGTTCATCCTCGAAGACGCTCATACGGTTCGTATGGTCGTCTTGGCGGTCCAGGAATGCCCGAGCCAGGCTGGCTTCTATCATGCTCACGTATGAGTCGTTGCGACCGAGGAACCAATCGTCCATTTCGTTGCTGATATAGTCCAGCCCGTCGAGATAGTGGTAGCCGCTGGAAGTCGAGAGGAAGCGCAGCAGCAGGGGGGCCCCTATCTCGCCCAGATGATCCAGGGCCGGCCGGCACTGCACGATGTACTCGAGATACTCCTTGCTGTTGCATGCTTTCTCGAGGATCTTGACGGCCGTCGCGCACACCTCCACGTCTGGATCGTAGAGTTGGGTGACCAGGAGCTGGATCGCCCATTTCGAGTCGGCCGCGTCAGGCACCCGCGACACTAGGCCAAGATGCGCGGTAGATTTCCGGAGGGCGTTGGTAGCGTGAATTCTAATGTCCTTGGTCCCAGCAGTCAGGGCTTTGGAGAGAAGGAAGCGAGGGTGCCCGACGAGGGTGCAATCGAAGTTAGAGAGGATCAGCTTGATGAGATCCGGCCGTTGTTTGAGGTCTACGATGTGGTACATCATATCAAATATGTGCCACCTATCCAGAATCTGGAGGCCCCGGGCCTCACCACTCAGGACGCCTAGCATCGGGAAATAGCCCCCGCATAGGGTGTCGGTGAGGCGGTCCTTGGCAAACAAGGGAAACTGGGCGGTGATGCCGCTAATGGGGTCTACCTGGGCGAGACACTCAGCGATCTGTCGGAGCAGCTTGCTGTCGGCCAGATACCTCGCGCCTTCGGTGGTCTGTAGGAGGGTGTGCATGAGGGCGCACCCAACTCTCACGAATTTCTGAGAGTTTCTCGAGCTCTTGACTTCGGAGAACTTGTACTTGAACGGGCGGTAGAAGCTGATGATTCTCTTCATAAACTTGGACGCCTTGATGGCTTCCTCGAGTCTCTTCCCATTCGTCAGAGGCCCCTCGATGATCTTGTGGACGACGTCCCAGTCCCACTTATGGAAGTTGGAGCTGCTGATGACGGCCGAGTCGATCAGCAGTTGCCGGAAGGTGGCATCGTCAAAGACCACCAAGGTAGCCGGCTTGGGTTGCTCTTCCACAATAAGGTCCATGTGGTGGCTTGATGATGCGAGTGACGGGCCGGCCGACCGGTAGAGAGTCTTGCTGACGCTGCTGATCTGGTACACGACCCCCGTGGCATTGAAGTGATCTTCATTGTCCATCTTAGCCGCGGCCGAAAATAGCTCGGGGAGGACCTGTATCTCGTTGCTCCAAGAGGGAGGCAGGAGCCGGCTCGCAAGCTTGAGAACTTCCCCTATCAGGAGGGTAGCCTTGCGCTTGACGGTGGGGTTCTCGAGGTCCTGTGCCAGCCTCAAAAGGGCAGGTACGAGCCCTGACTTGACGAAGACGGCAAGCAGCAGAGCCGTGTAGTGCTCGACAAAGTTCTGCTCACCGTCTTCGTCCTCAACGTCAGCTGGGCCGGTTTTGGCCGGCGCGGAGCGCAGGTTAGACACCCTGCCGTAGGTGGTCAGCCGCCGACCGGCCAAGAAGGAGGTAGCCCATCCCGGCGATTTAATCCGCAACAAGCCGTACAGCAGCTCGATGACAGTATCCCGGATTGGGCCTGTCTGAACAACCATGCTGTGGATGATGGACTTGATGGCCCGGAAGTTGTACATAGAGAGGGCCACAAGGCCTGACCAAGTTTTGAGGGCCGAAGCGATCGCCTTGGCATTGAGTTTGAGAATGCGCTCGTTTGAAGAGAACTCGTCCGTAAAGGCTGTACAAAGCACCTCCAGTTCATAGCCAGCGCGCAGGTACTTACGGCGCTGAGGAGCATCGAGTAGGTAGAGGAAGGCGCCTGTCAAGCTCTCAGACGCTTTGTAGGACCCATCTCCCAGAGCCTCGTGCAGAGGCGGAAGCCCCCCGGAGGCGATGAGGAGCTGGGGGTCGCGGACCAGTATCTCTGCCAAGGTTTCAAGGCAGATTGGCCGTAATCGCTCCTCGGGGTCCTCAGCGACAGCAGCAATTGTCCGGACGACCGCCCTGGATATCTCGCGGATGCCATCCTTGACTTCGAGAAAAGCGCGGACAAACTTCAGGGCCTGCTCTCGCTCTACGTCGGCTTTGCGGTCCTTAATCAGCGACCTAGGAGAATCAGCAGCTGCTACAGGAGAGATTACGAGTAGCGGATAGTTGCCATTAGACTAGAACTCACCAGGTTACTAGGTAGTCCGTGTTGAGGGAGCGAATTTTCCTGAGCGAAGTGAGGTCGGAGATGGCATAGCGTGTCATGCGGTATCCGGCCGCTACAACCTCGCGGCTGTCGCTCAGGAGCATGACTTGCATCCGAAGACCGAAGACCGACCAGACCAGGTCGTATTTGAGCGTTGGGTGCCGTTTGAAGAGCTCGACGAGGCTGTTAGCTCTCGAGACGTAGTAGCCCGGAGGCATGCCATCCACTTCCAATGCTTGTAAAACTTCGGCGAGGGCGAAAGTCGGTGACTCGGTCGGCTCGTCGAAATCAGATCCGGCGCCGCTCCTGGACGCGCTTGGAGGGGAGCGCACCCCCCCGGAGCTCTGGAACAAGGTCTCAGTCCGCGCCTTGGTCGGCGTCGTCGGTACGGCAACCCTCGTGCGTTGCGCGTCGGCGATCTTCTGCCTCAGCACTTTGATCCTCTGGTTGGAGGCATTCAGCTCGGCTTCAACCCGTTGACGCTGGTCCTTGGTCTGCTTCGCCTTCTTCGAGTTCAAGGCCTCCAGCATGTTCTCGCTCCCTTCCTTGATCTTCATCTCGCGGCTCAGGGCGTCGCGGAGGTATGTCAGCGTCTGCTCCTGGACCAGCACGTCATCCTCGTCGAGCTTTTCAAGACCGAACGCTTCGGGGCGTGAACCGGCGCGAGTCAGATTGCTCATGGGTGCGCGGAGCTCCGAGGTAAAGCTACCCGGCATGGGGGAAGGGTTCAGGGAGGAGCCGCGAGGCGCAAAGGTGACGGCGGAGGCAGCCAGGTTGCGACCGCCATTCGATGCGGCGCCTGGCGGCTGCAGGCCATCGCGGTCCAGGCTGGGGCGGGAATTGGCTGACGACACGGTGCTCATGGACTGCTGGGATGTAAAGGACTTCTGGGTTGGAGTAGCAGAAGCGCTGAGCATGGTGGATGGGCCGGCCATTTGCCCTCGACGGCGCGCGGCAGTCGCTGCTGGCTGAACATCCGAGATCTCTCGCTCAGGCGACGGGGGTCGGCGCAGCTACACCGTGGAGGATATCGGGAGGGTCGCGTCGAGATCGGGATCGAGGGAGGATGGCAGGCGGGCGGCGAAGGCTCAACCTTGGGCGCCTACCAGCCGTCTTAGGCACGACTGGGAGAGAAGGCGGGGGCCTGTCGAAAAGGCCCCAGCTCTTGGAGGATCGAGAGGGTGATTCGCAGTCGAAGAAGAACAGAGGAGCAGCCCGCTCGTGGGGGGAGTTGTCTCTCCAATGCCCCCCAAAAAATAATCGTAAAAAGGACAAAAAGAAGCGAATGGATACAGCCCGGCCCTCGCAAGACCGTGTGTGGATGTCAACGTGTGTCACAGATGGAGCGTGGGTGTGGTTACAGGTGTCGTCGAGTGTCCAAGGTCTCCGCCCAAGAAGCATGTTTGAAGCAACAACGAATGGGAGCCACAGGGGAGAGGATCCACTTGAAACTCGCAGCAACCGCAACCGCCCCCACCCTTTCCTTCCTCTTCCAGCTCTGGCGAGAGAGCCTGGGGAGGGTTAAGTGAGCCTAAGGTTGTCACCCAAGCCTACCTACGATACATACCTACCTACCTACACCACATACTGTACATGTATGTACAATAGGTAGGAACAGCGTGTTGGGCGCCTTAGTTTGCACACGTCTCTTCTAAAGGGATTGTCAACACACTCGGCTGTAGCGTCAATATTACTTTGTTTTCTCCCCTCTCGTCTTGATACTTTCAATGTCAGCAGTCTACCCAACGTACTATACTTTCCATCCTACCCCCCCGAGCTAGGTTCAGTACGCAGTATACTCTGCAAACACAAACATCCCCATCTCCGGGCTTCCTCTTCTGTCCCCGCCATTACAGTTGTCTGTGGGAGCTTAGAAGGGGCACGATAGCTCCTGCATGCCCCTGGGCTGACTGGCACATGCATGCAGCTTACAATATAGCAAGGCTAGCTCTCAGGGCAACGTGGTGAAGGAAACAGTGCCGCCCGCCGTCTCACGCTCTCGCATACCGCAATGGGCCTACCAGGGCAAGCTCAAACATGACACAGTACATGGTTCGTTTGTCTTATCCGCACGCGTGCACGCCTACCTCGCCCCAAGGGTGCGGGCGCTAGAGCAGGGCCGCCAGACACCTCCGAGGGGGGCTCGTACGATACGAACCCCGCATCGAAAGCCGAAATGTTGGCTCGCGTTCATCGGCGCGGTGAGATCGTGGCGTCGATCGATGTTCGTGTCGTGGGTTGAAAGGGCGGCCAGCTCCGGGAAGGGAGAGTAAATCTCCGCCTTTGGGCAATTCGGGGCTCAGGCCGGTGGCAGCCAGCCATGGCAGCGCTCGCACACCTCCTCGGCCTCTCCTTGCTCGCGGCTCATTGCAGAAGACACGCAGAACAACGCGGCACCCGTTTTCTTTATTTCTTGCCCCTCCTTCCTCCCTTTTTTCGGACGGGGGTGTAGGGCGAGGGCGGCCTGCGGGGAGGTCCAGAGGGAGTCGGCGGACTCCGGGGTTCCACCTTGAACTAACGTGTCGACGGCGGGCGACGGGCGGTCTCTGGCATCCACCGACCCAGGCGCCTCCCGGCCGGCCAACCTCCAACCACAGGTCCATTGGCTAGCGGCCATTAAAGTTGGGCCTGGCTGCAGGACCTGCATCACTGATAGCTATTTAATGGCCGGTCCAAGCACGGTGCATATCTGTGTATATAAAGACCTCATCTCTACTTCGTAGACAACCACCGATCAGCGCCTCTCTACCACCTCGAGATATCCAACTAAGCTTTGACTCACGCCTGGTCAGGAGTATTCCATCGGCCTCACAGCCTAGACAAGAATAGCGCATTCTCTCACCCCATCAACACCGATCAATCCTGCCCATCTTAACTCACCTCGCTGTTCTCAACCCCGCAATATGCCTCTCGCCGCTGCTCGCTATGGCAAGGACAACGTCCGCGTCTACAAAGTCCACCGGGACGAGAGCACGGGCGTTCAGTCTGTGACCGAGATGACGGTCTGCTGCTTGCTAGAAGGCGCGATTGAAGTATCGTGAGCACCCCGTTCGCCTCCCCGGGCGTCCCCCGCCCGGCAGGCATACCTTCCGAGAAGCCGCTGGCTGACGTGCTCCCAGGTACACCGAGGCCGACAACAGCGTCGTGGTTGCCACCGACTCGATCAAGAACACCATCTATATCAAGGCTAAGGAGCACCCGGTGAACCCCCCGGAGCTGTACGCCAGCATTCTCGGCCAACACTTCATTGATACTTACTCGCACATCACTGCCGCCCATGTCAAGGTCGTAGTCCACCGATGGACACGCTTGACCGTTGACGGTGCCCCTCATCCTCACAGCTTCTTCCGCGACGGCCAGGAGACGCGTACTGTCGAGGCCACCATCCGCCGGGATAGCGGCATAACTCTGAAGAGCGGCATCGTAGGCCTTACCGTTCTGAAGAGCACAGGATCCGCCTTCCACGGCTTCGTGCGAGACGAGTTCACCACCCTGGCCGAGACCTGGGATCGCATTCTCTCAACCGACGTCGACTGCGGCTGGACCTGGAAAACGTTCCCCACGGTCGCCGCGGTGCAGGACGGCGTGGAGCGCTTTGACCAGGCATGGGAGGCGGCGCGTGGCATCACCATGAAGACATTTGCGACCGACAGTAGCGCATCGGTGCAGAACACCATGTACAAGATGTGTGAGCAGATCCTCGAGGCTGCGCCGGAGGTCGATCTGACGAACTATTCGCTGCCCAACAAGCACTACTTCGAAATTGGTACGTCCTCTTCTCTCCTCTCTCCTCTCTCCCTCGAGAGATATATTCATCGCGACTTGGGGAAACAAAGGCTAACACGGGCGCTATTAGATCTGAGCTGGCACAAGGGCATTAAGAACACTGGCAAAGATGCAGAGGTCTATGCGCCTCAGTCTGGGCCTAACGGACTTATCAAGTGCGAAGTATCCCGCTCTTGATTGATAAAGGTAATTGTGTTTTTTGTCTCCTTTGGCGCCCTTGGGTTGCTTCGAGCCTATGTCATGTCACGGTCGAGTGTTTAGATAAGGAGTTGTTATGATATCACGACATACCTCTAGCCATGCTATATAATACATTTGGTGCAACCTGGTTTCAGAATAATACAAAGCCCACGTGAACAATAGTTGCTGGCACGCTCCGAAGGGATAGAGTGAGGCGAGTTCGACCGTGCCTCAGCTAATAATGGTGAAGGGCCGGGACTCTAGGGCTTGGTATTGAAGCATCAAGGCAAGAGGCAGAATATTTCTTTCTGGCGCCGACCGATGCTCGGAGTGGAGAGGTACATTTACGCAAGACGCTGGAGAACTTTCTCGATGGCATTGGATCCAATGGCAAATAAGACAGACAGTGCTCCTAGACGTGCTGTTGCCGTTAGGTTGCTGACGAGCTGAGAGATCTGTCAGTACTGCCGGGCTTCGATAGTTTGTTAAAGATCTTTGCGGCATGCAGCCCCCTCCGGCCTACACAATACGTTATCTCATAGGATTGAGTGGTTGCCAGAATGGTCCCCGAACTCCTACACCATCGCGGGAGCATGATATACCCTCGGTCGACGAGCGCGTAGTGAACAGCTTCGAGCTACTTAGGATACTCGAGAGAATACACGCTGACACACGGCTTCACCTAAGATGGGAAGTACGACTTCGGTATGGAGGGATGGAGATGAAAACGAATGGTAATGAAGGCACCGGCGTTGCTGGAGCATGCCGGTCTACCTTGGGCCTACTATATACATGGATATGGGAATCGCGACGCAGATAGATGATCTATTCATTATACAGTCATATTTCGTACACAGCGATATACAGGCTCGGGTTATTCAGCTAAGAGCCGCAAGGCCTGCCGGGAGTCGTCAAACTCGGCAGCGGCAGGCCCAGCAAGACAATATCGTCGCGGCCGCGGGTGGACTACAACAAGGACTTGTCACTTTGCCTGGCTGCCCTTACAGCAGCTTCCCATCCCTCAGCTCCGACTGGAGTGCCACCAAATCGAATTAGGTTCTGCTTGTATGGGTGCGCGTTCCCCTCGAATGCCTTGAGCCTCGCCAGTCTCTTATCTCTCAACCGATTCTTGGGCAGCATCCCGCTGACGGCTTTGCGCAGAACCTCAGCACCGCCGTGCTTGCCCATCAGCACGTCCATAGTCACGCTCCTTAGGGACCCAGGCCTGGTGTTGTGTCGGTAGTAGGTCTTGCGATACTTCTTCATGCCTGTGGTGTAGAGAGCCGCGCAGTTGGTCACAACCACGTAGTCGCCGCAATCAGTTGAAGGGTCCCAGATGGGCTTGTGCTTGCCCATGAGGATGGTCGCGATGCGGGAGGCGAGACGACCCAGCGAGGGCGGCGTGACGGCTTCAGGGGGGGACTTGATGGTGCTAAGGCCAACGTGGGGAGTGGATGCCGAGACGTGGTGCCATACCCGCGAGTAGGCGAGCCGGGTCTGCAGAGGAAGCGAGCGTTAGTTAGATGCAATTTTCAGATATTGGAGCTTCTCTTCGCTTTTTGTAGAGGCGAGGAAGGGGAGGAGCTGGGTTCGTACCAAACCGACAGTTTGTGACATTGTGGCACGGCCAGTGGGAACGAGTCCCACATCGACTGACTAGCGGGTAGTGCGACCAGGTATCGAGGTCCGTCGCTGGTGTAGAGAGTTCGTATCGTCCGGGTCTGTGGTCAATGGCGCTGTGGTCGAGAGATGGTGAAGCTCCAAGCTTTCTCTCGTTGAGATGGCAGAAAAAATGCTGGAGCGTGACAAGGCACGTGCCACGCGCCTGCTCTTGTCTGCCTTACCGTGAAAGGCAAGTGGGGCCAAATCGCCCGTTGCATATGGCGCCAACGGCCGATGCACCACCGAACACCGGACAGAGGGCGCCGAGGCGATTTCAAAGCATTTGTGACTGTAATCCACCGCTCTCGAAGGTAGCGGCCCGTACATCGCCGCGTACAGGCTCCTCGTCCGACAATCCCCCGCACCTGTCTATACGTTCAGTCCCACTGGCCTTCTCCGCACGGTCAAAAGCGCCGAGAGATATCGCCGTTCAGGGTTCATTGGATGCATCCGTCTTCCCGGTACATCGCCGGATTGTCCAGCCTTGCTGTCGCTTCCATAGGCACATACTACTGGCAAAGACGGCGTGAACAGTCCTCCCAAAACTCAGCAGTCTCAGCCTCGAAGCTACACCCCATGGGCGAGATGGCTGCTATCGCCCCCTTCCAGGTCGGGTCTTCTCTCGCCTTGAGCCATCCCCGCTTGTCATCATCACATCACCGCGGTCTTCTCTCGCCTTGAGCCATCCCCGCTTGTCATCATCACATCACCGCGGCCGTGCCATCTCTGGCGAGACGCATGGCAAAACTGTGGCTAACGCGAGGCGAATTAGACGCTCTTTGCAGTGCCCATGACGTGTGGCAGCTGCGCCGAGGCTGTTTCAAGCTCCGTCTACAAGCTCGAAGGCATCACAAAAGTTGAAGCGAACCTCGAGGACCAAATGGTGTCGATCGAGGGCACTGGTATGCATGCAGCTTCCTTCCTCACGCCTGCCGCATGGCCTAGGCTCGCTAACGTACCACCATAGCACCACCATCGGCCATTCTCGACGCCATCCAGTCCACCGGGAGAGATGCTATCTTGCGCGGATCAGGGGCCCAAAACAGTGCGTACCGTTTCCTTGCCTCAGCGGTTCCCACCCCCCCAGTCCAATAGCAGTTGCTCCAGCCGGCGCTCGTGCCTGCTCCCGTTCCCCAGCTTCATCCATGTCTCGTGGCTAGCAACGAACACGGTATCGCAACTTGTGGCTAATTCGCACCTGCTGTCCTTGGCGGCCTCAGGCGCAGCTGTCAGTATCCTCGAAACCTACCACCGGCAGCCTAGTGCGGCGCCTGTGAGGGATGGAGAGAGTGACAGAGAGGTGAGGGGCCTCGCACGGATGGTTCAGGTGTCGGACGAGTACACTCTAGTTGACCTCACCCTCCGGGGAGTGGCCCCCGGGAAGTACTACGCGACGATCCGGGAATACGGGGACCTCAAGGACGGCGCTGCCTCAACGGGACCGGTATGGGCGAGCCAGAACACCAGTGCCAATTCACCACCTCGCGGGGCGCTTGGACCGGTGGAGATCGGCAAAGATGGTCGAGGGAGTGCCTTCCTGAACAAATCGTTCAAGGTATGGGAGATCATCGGCCACGCCATGGTGGTGTCGCGGCAGGATGAGCAAGATGGCTTGCCTCTGGCCAACGACGAGGACACGGTGGTGGGCGTCATCGCGCGGAGCGCGGGTGTTTGGGACAACGACAAGACCGTCTGCTCATGCACGGGCAAGACGCTCTGGGAAGAGAGGGAGGATGAGGTCCAGAAAGGTATGCTTTGAGGGCGGCGTCTTGTGACACTCGAACTGGTGAAACCATGGCGCTGGGCTCTGGGGTTCCTAAGCTACCGGCTCCCGGACAGCACTTAAAAAAAGGACTTGTGCAGCATCGTGATCAAATAGTTGTGGTGGCAGATGGCAGGCGCTATGGCATGAGATGGGACGATCTGGCAACTGGCAGAGTTCACCTTGAAACAGAGAATGGGAAAAACGACATGAAGTAATTTCGCGCCTAGGTCACACAGATGGCTGATGCAGACCATGCTTGGGTGATTTACAAACGTCATGGGCTGATAAAGAGGTGAATGGTGTGGTGTCCGAGAGCGTTCTGCCCAGCGCCTAAAGGCGCCGACCTCTCTGGAGAGGTCCGGGAGCTGGGAATGCGCATGCAGCACGATCATCAGGAGCCCGTCCGCCGGTGCATCGCCCTCTTCCATGGAAAATCGCGAGACTTGACTCCAGGTAGGGGCTGCAGAAGTGTGTGTGGTACAGGCTGGGGTAGATCTCGCCGCCGTGGCACAGGAGCTTGGGTCTTTGACGGGTACGGAGGAAGCATAAGTTTCAAACTTGACCGGCCAGGGGGGAAGGGGGGGGTGGGGGGTTGTCGATGGGAGCGGCGGAGCGGCTCGGGAGGGGCGCAGTTCGTACCTACTTCCTATGCAGTCAGACTTGACGGGAAGGCCACGCAAGGCCGGGGTGCGCCCTCCCTGCGGACCACGCGTTCGGCCCCCTTCATCTTCTTCCCGCGACCCAACCGGTAGTTGAGGGGCTTAGGGGGAGGCGGCCACTCAACCCTGTTTTGTGCAAACCGTTCAGATACTGCTCGAGAGCCACCAGCTGGAACGCGTGAACACAACCCTCTCCCCACCGTTTGCTCCCCTTCCCCGCCAGCTGGCCCGAAACAGAAGAGCAGAAAGAGTAGCTGGATCAAGAAGGTTGGCTAAGCTTCGTAATCCCTCACAGACTCCACCCATCGAAGACCGGAAGCAGGGCGGAACGTGACAGGCAGAGACGAGATGAGACGAAGGGCAGGGATGGAGGATCGCGGAACGTGGTCGAGTGCAGGGCACTAGCGTTCTGGTCCTGGATTCCGAAGCCAAGTCTTAACCACCCCCCTCTAGGGTCCGCCAGGGCGGGTTAAGGGCTACCTGTGGGAACAGGGTTCAGGTATGCAAGGCATGCGTACGTCCAGCCCGTCTCGTGTGCGCGTGTGTACAGTACTACCTATGCACTATAATCAGCTCCCTAACTCGCATCTGGCCCGTCACCGCTACAACTCTCCACGTAATCCCGTATGTGCAAGGCCTCCGGCAGTGCAGTGAATCCCCATGCCTCCCCCATACGTCCTTACAACCCTCCCTTGCCCTGGGCGCGCCCGCCCCACGGCACGCTCCCAGGCGATAGATTAGCACCCTTGCTAGGAAACAGCGGACAGCAGAACAGGGCCCGGACGAGCCCTGGCACTTAGATTCACCTCAGTCGCGAAGGAAATGAGAGAAGGGGCAATCCAAGCCACACTCTTGGTCCTTGGGAGGCAGCAACTAGTGCCTTCACAATGCTGTCCAGAAGCACGTCGGTGGCGTCTGGGAGCGGGTGTTTCCTGGATTGCGAGAAAAAGAGATTCTGGAAACGTTTGAAGATGAGGTGGCAATCATTCCGCCCTCCGCATCTCCTGTCGCCGCCGCCGTCAGAGAACTCTAGCAGAGAGTCTCGAGCATCAAAAGCGAACCGCATGACGTATCCATCGGGGACTTCCCAGAAGGGCACGGCCCCAGCCTTCTGTCCAATCGACTGGGTCTCTCGTTTGCCTGGATGGGACAGCTACCAGCTCTACTTGGCTCTTTCTCGACCACGTCGCTTCCTACAACGGCTTAACCTTTCTTTTCTTCTACGTTTTCTCGGGCGCATCAAACAAAATCTCTGGTCCGCGATCGACAAGATCCCTGGACAGGCGGCGGCTTTTCCCATGGAGCCTCTGGGCGCGGAAGTTTTTAAAACAGGCTGAAAGTGAAGCGAGTTTCGCAGGGTCTCTGAGACTCGACCGGCAGCAGGGGTTCAGCGGTGCCACTCCATCTCCCTCCCCACCCGCGCCCGGGACAGCATGCCGGGACAGCAAGCAAGCCGGGACAGCAAAGTTTGTGTCCAGTGGACCAGTGGATCGGTGGACGAGGAAAAGAAAATCGACATTGACGAGAACGGGCCGACCGAGTCGAAGCTGTCCTCGATCAATCGATCCAATCGACGCCACAGCCCCCCTCCCCTCCGCACGCTTTACTGGAGTCAGGCCTGTACATATGGAGCAGCGAGCCACTGGGCCCGAGACCATGGGCTGCTAGACGCCGGCCATTCTTAGCGGCCTTTGACTTACCAGGTGGCGCATGCTCTCTTAGCCGCCAGTGGCCTTTCAGAGACCGTAGCAGCCTAGCTTTCTGACAGGCTGAGGCTGCGTTCTGCGACCAGCGGCTGGTGTGCCTCCAGGATGAGACTCCCCAGCCTAGGGCTCTGCGGCCTGCAAAACACCGGCCAGACTGCCGGCCGCTGTAGCCCATTCCCGATGCGTACTGTCTGGTCTCTCCCCTCTACAAGAGCCTGCAGATAGCACGGTTGCATTGTGGGGCAGGCCCAGCACCTGCATCGAAAGGAAGCACATGAACGGACAAGCGTGCCAACTCGACATGCGATGGCGCCGTTCAAGCACATGTTCTGCAGCGGGCAGCTAGAGGCTCTAGCCTATAGCCTGCCAGTGGATGCCCCCCGGTCCCTTCCAGAGCATGCTGCACGGTAGCCGATCATGTGCGTGATGGTGCTACTGCACCCGTAGCTCGAAATTGCTGGTCACTATCACTATCACTCAACCTCCGTGATATTGGTCACGTCTCCTCACCCCACCACCCGGCGCCCTTCTAGTTGAGCGAGTTGAGTAGGAGTGCGCGGGATGCGCCGTCCTTTTTGGGGAGCAATGTCGCTATCCAGCCAATGCCCTGGCGACGCTGCTCCGGGAGCAGACCGCCAGTGCTGCCGAGCATGCCTGCAAATAGACTCCTCCAGCGGTCGATATATTGGTCACGGGCGCTTACGCTCGGCTGTGAAGTAGGTTGGCCCTGAGCCCGGCCGCAATCCAGCTCATTAGACGAGTAACGATCGATTCCAGGCGCCTGGCGCTTCCGGACGGAATCAATGGACTTACTACCTCGTACTTTTTGCGCATACGTGCCTCATCCAACAGGCGGTCCTTCGCTACACCGAGGCACAGGGTGGCAACCAACCAGAACGGGAGCGCCAGCACCACGCTGTGGGCCACAGCTCCTTAGTTGGCTGGGGCTCGGGAGAGCGATAGGGTGGGGGTTGAAATAGCCGCCCTGGAACGGCCCCTGTGCGAGACCTGGTGCAAGTGCCGTTGGGCGCATCCAATCAGCAGCCGTCCTCGAGTCTCGGAACAGTGCGTGCATGATGACCGAGGGCCTTTGATTCGCAAAGGTTCCAAGAGGTCTGTGACAGCCTCTCGGGCCTTGCATTGATTCCTCGACTAGGGACCCCTCGACATCGCTAGTCCTTCCATCACCAGCACCTCCACCCTTTAACCCTCCCCCCCCACACCTGTCCTCTTGCTCGCTTTCGCTGAGGAGGAGTGTACCGGCCTCAGCCAGGAATGGCCAATGCGCCATTCTGCAGGTGGGAAAATCTCACAGAAAAGCCACCCTCAACTAGGGCTATCGTAAGCCTGCTTCAATAGATCTTGCAGGCACCTCGTTCCCATGGCCGTTGCGACCCATAGAATACTGCAGGCCGGGCTACTTTATGGGTGCAGCAAGGCGCCCGCCAACCGGGCCTCGGATAGAGACCAGCTGACGCCCCAGTGTATTCCGTTGGGAGCGCCGGGCCAGTCGCTTGGCCTCACTTACAAGACGGACGGGAAGGAGTGGCCAGAGCCAGGCGAACAGGATAGCTTTGCCCATCTCGTGGCCAAGCCAGCAGCGAGCCCGGATGAGTGGGCGGCCTTCTGTCGTCCTGACATTGCCCAGCATCCTGGGCACTTTGACACATGGCTGCCCGTGTCTCAATGCTTTCGCTGGGTATTAGATTGGCAAGGCAAGGCGGGAAGATTGTAACATTCGATACCCTGGTCCCATCGCTTCTCCGCGCCCCCCCTCCCCTCCCTTGCTCTGGTACCTCTTGTTCCCTCCCGGCCGCTAGGTCGAGATGTGCGTGGAAGTGGTTCGATTTTGGCCCTGAAAAACGTTCGATTCTCTCCCAACGAGGACCAAGCCGTTTCTTCGCCATCAGCCCAGATTGGAGGATCGACGAAGCTAAGAAACGTCCAGTCGATGTTTATTCAGTATGCCGTGTAGTTTATTGCACCTTTCCCCGGCCAGCCCCTCGATCGACTCAGCGCTTCCTCGAGCCTGTAGATACGGGAAACAGGGGGCTAGAAGGGGGCGAGACACTCACACCCCAAGGGCAAAAGGGGGGGGCGAGCTGTAGGATAGTGCAACGAGAACCACGAGCTACATACCGCTGGGCCGGGTAGGGTACATAGTACTTTGGGCTATCCGGAGTATGTACAACCACCCCTCTGGCTGGTGTCTTGTTTCTGTAGTCCCTCCACAGAGTACTTCCCTTCTTTTTTTTTTTTTTTTTCTTTCTCGATCTTGCGCGGCATCCCGGTCGCGCACTCCCCTTCTGATAACCACACACTCTTTGGCCCCCTTCTCCATAACAAGGGGAACGGCCGACAGCAATTGCCAGAGGCGAACCCCTGCCGCCCCCCCTGTAACAAGCCCTCCGAAGCCCTCTCGCACAGGCATCACTGGTGTTTTGCCTACCCAGTTCGGACCCGGCAAGCGACGCAGTCTGTGTGGCCTGCATGATAAACCCAAGCCTTCAACTCAGACACCTCGCCTGTCGTTCCCTTTCTGTCTGCCCTTTTGTCCTAGGCGCTGGCTCTTCGTCCTCTGTCCACTCATTTCCCTTCGCTCCCCAACAAACGACCCAGAGTGGTCTTCCACGATCGCACCACTATCGCCTCCTAATTGCCGGTTCGAGCCAGTCCTTTCCGTTGACGCTAGGGATACTACCTTAATACACACACCACTGCGCCGGGTTGATCCCACCACCACTGCCATCTAGAGGCGCGCGTTCCCGAGCATCTGGACGAACTTAGTGTGTTGGCTGTGCTAGACAACAGCAGATCCTCCGATACCTCAGCGACGGAACGAGCCAGTCAGGCACTTGCAGCGACAGGGTGTGCTGCACCTCCGGGACGCCAACCAGCAGCGACTTTGAGCCGCCGACGTCTCTTGGAATCGAGTAACGTCTGTTGGGGGCTACATCAGTAGCGCCGAGGAAAGGGTACCAGGCCGAACAAGCTAAAAGGGAATCGCACCGCACCGCAACAAGGGGGAACCAAAGATCCGACTCGGGCTCCAGATCCGACCCGCAGGCTGTTGCTAGTCTCTGCGTTTTTCTGGGCACTTTCCCTCGTCACATCGTCTTGTGCATCTGATCACGCACTAGCCATTGTGGACGGATATTCGTTTCTGTTAACGGCAGAAGAGCGGCTGGGCACCAGCAGAAAGCGGGGAAACCTTTCCGTCTTACAGCCACCGACCGGCCCTTCCCACCTGCAACAACTGGGCCGCTGGAAACCCCCCCCCCCCTCCCTCGCCCCTCCCCCCCTGGTCAAATCGCAGAACCCAACCCTCCACTCTTATAGTCAAGACCCCGCGTCGGTGCGCTCTCGTTGCTCCAATTTCTTCAACCGCCACCGCACCTCTGCGAGCACCGACTTGCCGGGCTCTATCCAAGTGTCTTGCTCCTGCAATTGCAGTGCGCTGAATACACACAAAACCGTCAACAAGCAGAGCAGCCATGTCGTTGAAGCAAGTAAGTGAACCATCCCCCCCTCTCCCCAGAATGCGAGACGAGAGAGAAAGGGAGAGAGGGCCTCCTTGCGTGCGTGTGTGTGTGTGTGTGCAGTGACACTGACCATACCTCCGCTGTAGGAAATCGAGACTTGGGTCTCTGCCCTTGGGCAGTATGACAACAACGAGTTTGACACGGCCCTCGGAGAGTTTGACAAGATCTCGGACACGTCCAAGATCCTCTTCAACATGGGTGTTATCCATGCCACCCTTGGCGCCCATGAGAAAGCTGTAAGTAACCACGCCTCGGCCGGTGGCCCGCGGCTTCCCTGCCTAAGGGCTGCTCTTCTAACCCCAAGCTCTAGGTCGAATGCTATCAGCGAGCCATTCGGCTGGACCAGTACCTCGCCGTCGCATACTTCCAGCAAGGGGTCTCTAATTTCCTACTCGGAGACTTCGAAGAAGCCCTCGCCAACTTCAACGACACACTTCTGTACCTTCGCGGAAACACCATGATCGATTACGCCCAGCTAGGGCTCCTTTTTAAGCTTTACTCTTGCGAGGTGCTTTTCAACCGCGGTCTCTGCTACATCTACCTGCAGCAGAAGGATGCCGGCCTGCAGGATCTATCGTATGCCGTGAAGGAGAAGGTGGTCGAGGACCACAATGTCATCGACGAGGCTATCCGGGAGGAGGCCGAGGTAGGATTGCCCAGAAATCGCCCTTACAAGCACACCGCTAACATAGAGTACAGGGCTACACTGTATTCTCGATCCCCGTCGGTGTGGTGTACAGGCCCAACGATGCCAAGGTCCGAAACTTGAAGACAAAGGATTATCTCGGAAAGGCTCGGCTCGTCGCTGCCTCGGATCGTGCCAATGCCTTCACAGGCTTCGCCGGCTCGGAGATCAAGAACGCCGGCAAGGCCGATGTCAAAGATGATAGACCGGCAGACAACATCTCTTTTGCCGCCACCAACCTGGTCAAGCCTAACCTGCAGAGCAGAGTGCAGCAAGAGAATTCGCCCGGCGGTGGCCGCAACGTCTTCCCGCCGACTCCTCCTCCGGAGAATGACAAGCCTAACACTATGAGCCGTGGCGCCTCCGTTCGCAACGGCCCCAAGCCCATGCCTGCTAAGCTTAACATCGAGAAGGCGCGCAACCCGGACCGATATGAGCGTGACTCGCCGCAAGACAACCGCCCTCGACGCAACCCGTCTAATGCGCAGCCTCAGCGCGGCTACTCTCAGCGGGACAATGGAGGCGGCAGAGGCACGAGATCTCGCCAGGACGAGGAGGATGAGGATAACGACGATCTGTACGACATGTACCAGGGCGGCGGTGGCGGCGGTGGCGGCGGCGGCGGTGGCTCCCGAAGCAGCCGAAGCAATGGCGGCAGGAGCCGGGGCCAGTCGCGCTACATGGAGGACGACGAGCCGGAGGGAAGCGACTACGACGAAGATGCCTCGTTCGATGAGGGTGACTTCGAGATGGTGTCTAACAACCGGAGGCCTACCAACTCCATGTCGTCCCGTGGTGCCTCCAGACGGCCTGACATCCGAAAGATCCGCGTCAAGGTTCACGCTGGTGATGTTCGGTATGTCATGATCGGCGCAGCCATTGAATTCCCGGACCTGGTAGACAAGATCCGGGACAAGTTCGGCATCCGCCGACGGTTCAAGATCAAGGTCAAGGACGAAGACAGCCCCGACGGTGAGATGATCACCATGGGCGACCAGGACGACCTCGACATGGTCATCATGGGCGTCAAGCAGATGGCGAGGAAGCAGAGGCAAGAAACTGGAAAGATGGAGGTGAGTAACTCGCTCTTGGTTTCTCTCGAAACCATTGCCTCCCCCAGTGCTAACAGATCGCCTTCTAGGTCTGGATTCAGGAAGTATAGTTGTGCGCATGGCTCATACACGCAACTCCTCCTTCAACGGCCTCCATTCAATGATACCCAAACATTCAAGCCGGCCCTCTCCCGGCTACGAAGTAATGATGATCTCTCACATCTTTGTCGTCTCTCATCATCTATTTCAGTATACATTCGTTTCACTCTCTGCCACAACCCCGATCGTGGTCTGTGTTCTGGCCTTGGAGACACGTCTCCTCTGCGCATCATCTCATATCAACATTTTTGCATATCGATTAGAGCCGGAGCAGAAGGCGAATAACCAACATGGTGCAGTCTCGATTAATTCCCGCCGGGCAGCTCTTCGGGGGAGGGTAGAGTGGCTTGGTTGTTTCAAGCGCCTCGGCTCACCCTGCGCCCCACCGCTGCCCTCTATAACACAACTAATTATCTACAACCATTTTGGGAAATGGCGTTTGCCTCATCGACTGCTGCCCTCCTGTGTGCCCCCTTTTTGTGCTTTAGTTTCTGTTGTTTTCATCTTATTTGCTGGCTTTCTTCTCACCCTCGGTTTCAACGAGCACCATGGAGTTTCGGAATGGAAAGCCAACGCAAGCCTGGGAACCTAGACAAAAACTCTGCCTTTGTGTGGGTGTGGGTGTGTGGGTGTGTGGGTGTGGCGATGCTGGAGACATGACTGTGAGCGGAGCTGCTGATTGTTGGGCGGCCAGGAGAGGGCCGT
Source organism: Thozetella sp. PMI_491 (assembly GCA_021432635.1). Taxonomy (NCBI): domain Eukaryota; kingdom Fungi; phylum Ascomycota; class Sordariomycetes; order Chaetosphaeriales; family Chaetosphaeriaceae; genus Thozetella; species Thozetella sp. PMI_491. The sequence continues at coordinate 67,169 of MU270117.1, forward strand.
TCATGACACCGACCGTGTTGCAGCTTTGCCCTGTGCTGGGCAGTAGCGGCCAAGATGCGTGGCAGAAATCGGGCAGGGTTCAGGAGGACATGGGTATCATGGACTAGGTGACGACAGTATTTGATAAGTATTCTTGATGAATCAGTCAATTGATCGCTTGGTTACTGCTATTCTCCTTCCCTCTTGGCCATCTCAGATGCAAGTAGTTACATGCTGGCCTTCGGCCCAAGCGACTGATGCTTTTGGCACCTTGATATCGCTGAAGTGAGTGTCCCACCGATCGCAGGCTCTTTTGAAACGGCCAAGGCCCACACTCTCGACGCTCGGGGTGTACCCGACCACGGCGGAGTCAAAGGGGGCAGGGCTACACCCTTGTCCCATCCCAATCCGGCTGTCCGTGGGCTGGCGCCTAAGTTGACCAGGTTCGGATGCTTGCGCTAGGTCCCCTGTACTTAGCTACTCCTGCTGTGCCATCGATACTAGTATAATAGCACCCCCCACAAGGACACGGAGAGGGGCATCATCAACGCCGCCTAGCCTGGGGCTGCGAACTAACGTGACGCTTGACGGCTTGATATCCTAGCTTCCATGCTACAGCTACCGTGCTACTTCTAGATAGCTTGGGGAAGTCACACAAACAGCGGCACGACGAATCACGAGGAGGCTAAGAGGAGGCGAATGAAGCTTGAGAATAGGCGGGCATCAAGTCCATTGGCAACCCGAATGTTCATTCGGCGCTTAGGGTCCATTGAAGCCAAACACACTGGGCCAACCATCACCTCTTGCTCGGGCTGCCCATAGCAACTGAGGTGCCTTTACGCAGCCGTCCTCTGTTAGGGGACGCTTCAGGGCGAGCAAGCCTAACCTCGCCCGCCGACGGGCTACCCAGACACAACCCCATTTTTGCTTTGCCTGCAGCAGTCTGGCCGATACGCGAAACGCCGGAAGATCCCAGGTCGTCAATGTCGAAATATCTGGGCCGGAGCCGTAAAAGTCAAGCCGTCGTAAGCACACAACCATCGTGGCTCCTCATACGCCGGGGAGACTACCAATACAAATCGGCTCGGGCCGAAGCCATCATAACTTCCCTACCGTGCGCAGACACGTGCGCCCTCATGTGGCCCCTAGGCTCGCATGAGCTCGAACGCAAACAAAAAAAGAAGACTTTTCGGCGAATATGTATTGTCGAAAGGAAACGAAACGAGGCAGGACGGAAGCAATCCGCATCGTGCCCAGAGTGGCCCCGATGGAAAGGGGGCCTTTTTGCGGTATGTGATGACGGTCTAGACAATCTGCGGGCCGTGGTTCCTAGAAAGGCTTGTCGCTAGGAAACGAATGTTAGAGCTTGTAAGAATGGTGAAAACGGCCGACGGAGTAATGTAGCTTACGGCCGGACCATCATCAGTTGGCCAGTTTCGTCCTCCATCATTTGTAAACCGTCCATCCCCCGGTGCTCAAGGCCGCTGACTCTTGCCTCAATGTTGTTGAGCCGGCTATCCACCATGGTTCCGGGAGGCATGGCTCCGTTGGGCAGCCCGCCGCCGAGCGTCGGCCCTCCCATGGCTGCTGGGGGCATACTTGGGGCCCCTAGGTTGGGCGGACCCCCTCCACCCATCATGGGAGGTGGTTGCCGGTGTGCTGCCTCTAGGTTGTCCAGGCGCTTCTCTATTGTATCCAGTCGCTGGCCCAACGCCGCCTCGAGCTTCTGGAAGCCCTGTGCCATATCGTGTTGCATGCGATCTAGCTTGTTGGTCATGCTTCGGACGCTCTGGGCGATGGGAGTGTTCTCCTGGCCGGGAAGCGCAGCCCCGACGCGTGCCTCGTGGTTGTGACGATGGTCCTGGACAACAAAGCGCCATTGATTGCTCAGCTGCACCTCGCACACTGCTTTGGCCCGGAAAGGGCAGTCGATCTTCCGGGTGCTGGGGTTGCGTTTCTTGGCGGTACTGTTGTACTTGACACCGCCGCGGTCGCAGACGAGGTCATATCTCGTGGCCTTGCCCTCGCGGTAGTTGCTGGCGCGAAGCTTGACAATGCCGTATCCCTGGTCCTTGGCGGCCTTCTGCACAGCCTCAAGCAAGTCGTCAAAGGTGCGGTAAATGCCTTCCGGAGGCGGCTGGAGGTTGGCCCCGCCGCCGCCTGTTGCTGGCGACTGCGGCATGCTCTGGTTCCATAGGCCGGACCCGGCGTTGCTGAAGGCGCGGCCAGCCGGCGATGGATTGGCGATGGTCCCCGGGGAGCCCGCGGGAGGGGCGCCGGCCAGGACGGCGCCCTGTTGCTGTTGGTACAAGGCGCGGGCGTCCGTTTTGGAGCTGCCGGCGACGGAGGAGCGACCGGGCGTGGCCGTGTTCTGGGCGCGATTGCCGAGCGGGTCGGCCTGGACTGGCTGCGGCACCTGGTGCTGCTGAGGAGGGGCAGGCCCCGGCTGGACGAAGGAAGATGTAGGCTCAGGATACTGCGCGTGCGGGGTGCCGTAGCCGTTCATCAATCCGTCTGGCTGGGGAGCAGCAACGGCAACGGGGACCTGGTGGGAGGCGTCAAGTTGTTGCGGTGGAAAGGTGGGTTGTTGGACGGTGTCGCCTGGACGCGCACTGTGGGCGTGGCTGGCAGCTTGTCCCCAAGGCACTGAGGAGACTGATGGGACTGCGACCGTGCCAGCTGGGGTGGATGGATTTACCGTATTTCCGCCCTCCGAAGCCCTCGGACGCTTTCGCCGTCGCTGTGGCTGGACCGGGGTATCCATTTGCTAGGGGGGAAGGGGGGGCCACCAAGAGAAGAGGAGGAAGAGGGGGGGCCTCGGGGGTCGAGAAAGATAGGTACACTGAGAGGGAGAGCAAGACTGATGGACTGAGGAGGGGGGGCGCTAAGCGTGATTGGCAGACCCAGCTGGAGAGGCGACGAGGGCAGTGTTGTGCGAAGAAGCAAAAACACTGTGTTCTCTCCGGTTACGCGTGATCGGCAGCCGAAAATGCCCCTCGCGTGGTGCCTCTGCGGGCAGCGACAGGATCAATGTTGCCGCGGCGAGAGGAGCGGCGGCATCGGGGCTTACTTTGGGCAGCGCAGGGAGAGCGACGATGATGGAAATCGCGCACTCGGTGGTGAGTACAATTGGCCCCGCACGTCGTCGGGTTTTGCAGCGGAGATGAGAGAGGGCAGGAGGGAAAGCAAGCTCGAGTCGAGAGGCCTCAGGTCCGGGTGAGAATGCTAGCACAAGCAAAGGATCGAGTGGTCCCTGCATTTTCCCGTATGTACCAGCCACCAAACGTCAAACCGAGCTCGCGCTAGTGGGGCTTTTCCTCACCGAGGTGTGATAGGCGCCTTAGGGACCGTGCGGCTTCGCCGTCGACGCCTTGCTCGCAGCAGTGCAGGTACGTCTACCTACCTGCCTACAAACCTTGCATTCCCTACATACAAACGCACCTTCCAGCCGTCCATCTCGGGTTGGACCTGGCGGGGAGTCGCTTTTTTCGAGAAGCTCTTTTAACAGGCATTCCCTTCGAGCATCAGAAGCAAGCCTTGTACTGGCTCCCTCCATCGCCTAACTTCATTTCGTCTTGGCTCGTCCAAGGCCACTGCGCGATGGCGAACCAACAACCTCCTCAACAGAGGAAGCCAGAGCCGCCACAGCTTGACGAGCAGCAGCTCCAGGAGGCTTTTGACCATCTGAACGACCTCCACGCCCAGCTTCGCGCATTGCGGACTGCGATCCCCAACATGATTGCGCCGCTCGCCACAAAGCAGCCCTCTCGTATGCCTCCTACTTCATAGCCAATTCGCCCGTCACCTCGCGCTATATGTTCGTTCACGGCGCATGCTGATTCTTCCTACAGCCCAGGCCCTCTTCAGCTCCTTCACGATGTCGGTGCAAGAGAGCAGGACTCAGCTGGCCGATTTCAAGGAATGTATCACTAGCGAGAAGTCCCAGAAGGTCTTCCGGTATGCCTCCGAGAGCCGCCGAGCGAACCCGAAGAACATCAAGCCATGGCGCGCGACGGACGATCCGGATTGGGTCGAGAGAGCAAGAAAACTTCCAAATGGACGGACCGCCAAGTGAGGGTTACCATAAAGGGGCTGGCATTCCACGGCAGCCCAAGTACTATTAGGCCCTGACCCAGAATCCTATTGCGAGGGAGGCCTAGCGTTCTAGCCTGCGATACATCATGAATAGGCAGGGCGCCGGGGCTTCATGCTGGAAATCTACAAGAAAGACTCGGAGGCGAGGGGGTCATCCCATTGCCCCCCATCGGCTCACAAAGTGTCGGGGTAGGCTGCAAGCGACGAGCGCCGTACTACACCCACACAGTCTCAAACATACTTTACGCTACAAGTAGTAGTTGCAGAAGCTCGCTAGGGTGCAGCATGCCACTGCTCTCACCCGGCGTATATGCGTGACTCAAGCCGGCCGTTGTGTTGCAGAAAACCCATCTGCCGACCAGAACAACGCAAGGGTACTTGGGGCTAGGCTGGTTGTCAGTGAGGGCAGGATTGTGGACGATTGCAAGAATTGGGAGGCTGAAGGAGGCGGAAGGAGGGAAGAGCAGTTCCTTTCGATACTGTAGCTCCGCCGTCGAGTTCCCTCTTGCTTGCTGCAGGAAGATAGGCGATGCCGACATGGTCTTTTGAAACTGAAGCTGGCTTGGGCAAGACTGAGAGCCTATCTGTTGTAACCTGCCTAGGTCCAGCAAGTCCACCTGCGCCTGACGCTACCTACCTTGGGTACTTCCGTTCACAACGCAGCTTTGCTCGAAGACGTGGACGAGCCACAGTTTACATAAGCGAACTTTTGACCCTCTGCTCCAGTTTGGTCGCACAACCCTGGCACCTCTCATTGGCTGCTTTCGGTGGGGCCCGCTTGCTTCCCACACAAATCCCCAAGAAAATTGAAATAATTCCGCTCCATCCATCTGGTGATCGTTCCGTCAACCCAACAAACCACCACCTCGAAACCGACAAAATGGCGCCCAAGCGAGTCACCTACCGTCGCCGCAACCCGTGAGTGACTTCTTCTGCCCTCTTTACATTTGCCAGCGGTGTCGCGCGCAGCAACGAATGACTAACTGGGTTGCTCGCAGGTACAACACGTCCTCGAACCTCACGAGGATCATCAAGACTCCCGGCGGCAACACCCGAGCCCTTCACATCAAGAAGCGTGGCACCGCTCCGAAGTGCGGCGACTGCGGCACCAAGCTGCCCGGTGTAAGTAGTCCCGGGCTGCCCTTCAAGTTTTGTACTGGTCAACAGGAAGAGGAGGTCCCTGCGAGGCTGGATCGAAGCAGTGCCCTCTGGCACGCTGGAAGAACGCAGCGCCAGAGGAGTTGGGGCGCTGAGAACCGGAAACCCTGACGCCGTACTCGGGTAGACTTTTTTTGTTTGCTGACCGCTCGCCGTCCAGATCCCCGCTCTCCGACCCCGCGAGTACGCCCAGATCTCGAAGCCCAAGAAGACGGTCCAGCGCGCCTATGGTGGCTCAAGGTGCGGCAACTGCGTACGGGATCGCATCGTCCGGGCGTTCCTCATCGAGGAGCAGAAGATCGTCAAGAAGGTGCTGAAGGAGCAGAGCGCGGCCGAGAAGGGCAAGAAATAGACGGAATGCGTTTTCTGGCGGACGGTATTTCGGCGGATTGACGGTCTCGGTCTCCATTGCTTCGGTGTTCATTAGGGAAAAAGGGCTGCATGATACACACAACCAGCCGTGGTTTCGGCTGGCTATGAGCAGTGTTGCTATAGCTGCGTCCTCTCGGTCTTGAGGCTCCTAAAAATGAAACTGGACTTCAGGCCTTGCCCCTTCTGGCCCTGATTGTGCGTGTATTTGTGTACGTCTACGTGATGCGACTGTTGCCTGTCATACCATATTTTTCTACGCGACACATTGTTCCTGGCGTAGACGGAGAGACGCTAGTCCTTAAGGTAAGGACTCAGATCTGGAGCGGCGTTGGGCTGTTTGTTTGGAGAGCCCCGGCAGCATTGGATCGAGTGCTATGCCTGCAGTAGTATAGGCCCGCCGCCGCGTGCGGTAGTCTCCGCAATCACTATGACGTTGAGCCTCGCCAAAATTTCTAGCACTTCATAAATACATCCCAACGCCCACGCTCCTGCAGGACGTCACGTCGACTTTGCAAATGCGCCCGAGTAGGGCGAATGCACCCCATTAAGCATTCAGTCGCCCAATTGGACCAATGGTGGGAACAATGAGCCGAGCTCGCTCTTCGATCGTCTGCCACGGTGTCGGACGCATGATGAGTTCACGCGTAGTTCCGAACTACGGACTGCGAGCACACCTCCCACTCTCGCAGGCCCCGTTTGCAAGATACCACAGCGCCCGCCATGCCAACCCATTCACTGGGCAGTCCGCCTCCTTCCACGCCACTTCAGTTCCCAAGCGCCGGGTCGGCCACAATAACGAAGCAATCCCCGAAGGCCCTCCCACGACCGACTTCTCCCGCATGGACATGCTCGGCCAGACTCCGGTGCCCTCGACCTCGGTAGACGTTTGCATGCCCGATGGTTTCGCCCTCAACAGCGGGGCCAAAATTCTCGGCGGCAGCGGTGCCCTGCTGGTAGGCGGCGAGGCCTTCGCGTGGCGGCCTTGGACTCGGGCGAAGAGATTAGTAAACGCGAAGGGGCAATGGGAGGTACCGGCCGAGGCATTTGGTCTCCTGGGCCTGGTATGGCCACGTCCCGGTAGGTCTCAACACACGCACATGCAATTCACTTACACCCACATGCGTGTTAATGTGTCTGGGGGTGGAGGATGAGGAGCACTGCAGCCAGTGGCAGCCACAGTGCCGGAGTGTGCTAACCTGGCGGTAGATCTCTTAATTCTCGGTGTAGGCCCCGAAATACGACCTCTCAGTCCAGATACGAGGAAACTCATCAGCAGCTTGGGGATACGGGTCGAAGTCTTGGACACGAGGAACGCGGCGTCACAATTCAACCTGCTGGCGACAGAGCGAGGTGTCGGCGAGGTGGCCGCTGCAATGATTCCCCTCGGTTGGAAAGAGGGCGCCGGGGCAGTTTGATATAGGAACCACCGACTGATGGCCAGCACTCGTCGTCCAGTTTTATGTATTTGGGCACGTCCTAACTCGGGCCGTTACCGACGAAAATTAACCCCCTATCAAGGCCAATAAGTCTCGGTTACCACCGACAGCAACAAACAGGCGGTCTCCATGAGGAGGGTTCCCTCTGATTTGCCTCTCGGCTCAACATGGAAATATTTCGGTTGCATTGTTGACTTGCAGAAGTCTGGTCTGCTACTTGCCCATGGCGCCGGAGGCCTGTAGCCGTACGATCGGGTTTACTCTGCTGCCTAGCAGCTATAGATTATGGGCTTCGTGCCCCTATTTTCTCCGGTCCTGTGAGCCTCTAGAATTATCCAGTGTGGCTGCCCTGTAATATCTACCTAATCAACTGCATCTCATCTCCATCTGGGTCGGAAATTCCTTGTAGTGCCTTTCGCCTGGCCGCATGTTGCCCGAGGGCACTGGTGAAAATACAATGGAACCAACTTGGTTCTCCACATCTCTCTCGCTCAGTTCCTTCATCTAGACTGCATATTTTAATTGATATTCTCGGCCGAAGAGGGAGGATCAGAGGCGCCGGGCAGGCACTTCCGTCACGCTACATTTGGCTAGTGATACCATTGCTTCCTAGCTCTGGCTGTTGGAATAATAGACGGCCTTGCAAATGTCGAGCCCCATACCAACCGAGTCACCTAGCTAGGCTTCAACGGGTATCCCAAAACCTCTAGGCTGGACCGTGTCAAGTGGGATGGCCTCGAGGTAAGAAGCGTAAGGTTCGACTTCATGGGGCGCCCGACAAGATATCATGAATGATCTTCCCGCCCACGAGTTTGCGGCCGAGCATCAGGGGAAAGGCGGGCCAGACCGCGTTAGCTGCCACTCGGAAAGAGTTGTTGACAGAGCTGCTAGGGAGCTTGACCCACGGAACGCCTGAGCAGACACCGAAAACCCACCATGGAGGCATCTTAGAGGGCGATATGCGATACAGGCAACATAGCTGAAGACCAAAAAGATAGGGGCTTCATCGAAACATCAGGAAAGGCAGGTGGCACTGAGCCCCTCTCTCAACTGGCTAGATATTCTTATAATCGGTTCAACACTACCCCATGAAAACGAGCATGAAGCCTCAGAGGTAATGAGCCTGTGCCTTCCCGTTGGGCCGGTGATCAGAGTCCTTCACTAGACTCCTCGTTGGGCCCCTCACTCGGCCCAGCCGAAAACTTCGCTGATGGCTACGGTGTTCGACCTCACCCCCGTTAGTGCGACCAGAATGCCAACGCAGTCTACGACCAGCAGCACGGCAGCCGCCACTATGAAACGCGGGTTGAAGATACGATACAGCATGAGATGCCTCCTCAACCATCCCGCCCAGGCCATTGTTGCTAAGGATTCCACGGCGTAGTAGGCCACGAAAACGCCGAGGGCCCGCGTAACACTCTCGAGTAGGCCCTTGCGCTTAGGATCGACCTTCCATAGCGCCACCAAGGGGAGTGCCACGGCAGCGATGATTTGACCGGCGAAGCTGTTGAATATGACGACCAGGGGGGTCCATGGGTATCGGACTGCGAAGAGCGGGATGAAGGCGCTATCCCACTGAATGCTACTGGGGGTGGCTTGGTGGCCAGTCTTGAAGAAGTAGTAGTTGCCCAGAACGCCGAGCATGATCGGGCCAATCGTCTCCGCTGCGAGGTCGTTGAGGTCAAGGATCTCAACAAGAGATAGGATCTGCCAGAGCAGAAGGGCTAGAGTACCGCCGCCCATTGGCTTTGAAAGGAGGAAGCACGCTGCCAAGATATTCAGGGGAAGGTAGAGGTAACGAGCTCCATGGGCGTTGCCGTAGCCGAAGACATGGATCTGGGCCCTTCCTGTCTTGGTGCCAAGTCTCATGATGGAGACGTTCGGCGGTGCCCAGGCAAACGCGGTCGAACCCACCACGAAGGCGAGGCCCAGCAGCACCTGCGCCATGTACACGCTCAAGCGCTTGAGAAGCTTCTCGGGCAGTCCAGGCACCCAGTTTCCATTGTCGGCCGAGTCCATAACCCAATAGACGGCGGAGAAGAACAGGACCACGCGCAAGATGTAGCCGATCCACGTCGGCGCTAGCCCTTCGTACGACCGTGTCGCCGTAAGATACGCCTTAATGATGGAGGGGAGAATAAGAACGACGAGGAATGGGATCACGAGCTGCCAGGGGGCAGAGGTGGACGAGGTCGCCGAGGAGTAGTAAGTAGAGGTGCAGTATGGCATCTGTTCTTCGCGACAGAGTTTGGAGAAGGACGCCAGACGCGCGAGCAAGACGAAGAGGATAGAGTGGTAGACAGCCATGTAGCGGTCTGGAAGGGACGTTATCCGGAGGGATGCAAGGGTCGAGACGAAACCAAAGGTGGTGATGAAGAAAAGAAGGATCGAGTCTTCCCAGATGGTAAAGGAGTTGGAGGCGAAGCCAGCAGACTGGCTTACGGTAAGCACGACAGCCATCCAGCCCCAGATTGACCTAGGGAGCAAGTTTCGGACTGTCTTGTCCGCCCCGTAGAGGGCCACCAGCACTGCTACAGAGCTGGTCAGCGCTGCAAAGCCACTGCCACGATACCAGTCGTCACCCCCGTTGACGAAGGAATGGAGCATCCCGGCACCGAAGCTGGGGACAGCCCCAAGAACGCCGGCTCGGAAGAGGGCTCGGCTCAACCCGTGGGTCAACACTGCACTGGCATCAGGCTCAACACCCTGCAGTTCCAGGCTCTTTTCTGCAAGATCTAGGTCTAGGTTATCCAGGGCCGCTAGCTCCTCCTCTTCGTTCCGAGAAACGTAGACGAGGAGCACAACTAAGCCGAGGGCCATGATGACAACGCCGAAGATCATGTTCGGAACGTCAAACCGCGCCCAAAGGCTCTTGCAGAGCTGCAGAGTCTGGTCTTGGTATAACGCGAACGCAGAGAAAACGGCATGCCAGTCAGGCTTATGCGAGCTGGGTGTGGTGGTCAAGGCTTCTGCCAGATCCCACGAATGGGCTGGGGACCCAAGCCCCGTCGCCTGGTCTATTCCACGGGCGGCAAAGTAGGATGCTTGGTACCGCCTGATGCCCGCTGCTGTGACGCGCTCCGCCGCAGCCAGTACGTCCCAGGCGTTGCCATTTACGCCGACAAACGCTTCCTCTATAGGATGTCCGAGGTTGTTGTAGGGGATAGGAATGCCCAACAACAAGGCTAGTGTCGGCACGAAGTCGATCTGGTTGACGGGACGAGTCTTGGCCGTCTTTGGCGGTGCGACGAACTCTGGCTTTGTCCTGCCAAAAACCGGTCGTGACGAATACATCCAAATAGCAGCTTCGATCTCGTCGTCGCTTTCGCCGCCGTGGTCCCCTTTCCCGTCCATCCCGTGGTCTCCCATGACGACCAGTAAGGTGCCGTCGTCGAGGGCAGCGGCAACCTCTCGGACGAAGGTGTCCATCTGCTGTAGTTTCTTGCCCATCTCGGCGTGGTTCGGGCCGTAGCGATGGCCTGCATGGTCGACACCCAAGCAATGCCCTATCAGCAAATCCCAATCCCCCTTGCGCTTAAGGGCTGGGAAAATATGCTCGGCCACGCCATTGTCCACGGAATGTAGATCCCAAACATTGAAGCTATCATAGGCCTGGCTCATGTTGGCTTCAAAATGGTCCGGAAACAAGCTAACCCAGGTGTCGTCGCCGATGTGGACGATGCGCTTGCCAGCATCACGGAGCTGCATGAGAAGGTTGTCTTCGTCAATGGCCGTGCCCGCGAAGTTGCTGCCTGCGTCCACAAAAGTCGGCAGCGTTCCCGTGGTTAGGCCCTTAAGCCGCTGGAGAGTGGCAGTGGGGGGATCCGCGATGAAGGGACGGAGAAAGGCGTTGTTCGGCGAGGCGAGGGCCGTATCGTGCATAAACGGAAAGGCATTGTGGAACGGCGCATTGTCCTCCACCGGCACCGTGAAGTCGTATCGAAGGGCATCGATAAGGATAACCACGGCTCTCTCGAATGTCTTGGGATGCCAGCAGCCTCCCTCCACAGTGCCTTTGCCCGACCAGTCGGGCAGAATGCTGACGCTGCTATTCAACGGCGAGACCGCGCAGGTTGACTTCTCCTCCAAGACCAGACGCGTGAGCAGGAATCCGCTGGCGAAGTAAGCAATGCCTGTCGCGTGGATACACAACAACCAAAACCAGAAGCCTACGGTCCACCACCATCGAGCCTCATAGCTGTTCTTCCGCCTCTTCTCCAGGGCTAGCCTCTGGCGCTCCTGCAGGCCGGCCATCTCCTTTTCTGCCCCTGCATCTGCCCTTTGGCGCTCAGCATCCTGGGCCTCTTTGGCCCGCTTCGCTGCTGCGAATTGGGCCGCAATCGTTTTGTAGTCGGGCAGCGGATCACTCGATTTCGAGTTCGTCGGAGGCATTGTGAGCAATAGGGGTTGGTGGGGGGGGACAGAAGGTCGGTAGATGGGGCAGAGACGAGTCTCATAAGAAAAAGAAAACAAAAGGAAAATAATAATGCGTTTTCACCTTTCGGAAACAGCCATTGGTGCCTTGACCGCTCCAAGGAAAGGGGGGAAAGAGCCGGTGGATGTTTCGGCGATGATTCTCTCGTCGCGCTTGGGCGGAGGTCGAGCTGTAATTTTTAGGGCGGTGCGAGCTTCAAGCTCTCTCCACACGCGTCATCTGCTAGTGGACCCTATGTCAAAAACCCTAACCCTAGATTAGTCGAAATGTCGTGTTGCTAGTAGCCGCACTCTTCCCATATCGAGATTAAGCGGCATCAACCAACCCAATTCTACCATTGCTACAAGGCGCATTGGGTTCCCTCTGGTCCCTTCCACAATACTCTCCTAGGAACCCGCCGGCTTCCATCGGCTCCAAGAGCCAGGCAGGTGTAAAATTACATTTGGTATTGTCCGCGGGAGCAAGTCAAGGCAGAAGAGCTTCGTCGATTCCTTAGCTGTCCGTATGGCCCGGCAAGGAGCACCAGCGAAGACGGGCTATCTTAGAGACGAGGTATATTAGGTGTAATCATTAGAATCTAAATATATCCGCAGTGTAAGGCTTGCCCGCCCTTCCCTGCATGGCACTCCCGGTTGGCTTGTCCAGGGCAAGCAAGGCAGGACACATTCGCCTCAACCGCTGCACTAATCCGACGTTCGACGTTACTTGTCGCCTAGACGCCCCAAGAACGAGATATCCAAAGGAGGATACATGCCAAGGGCCTGTGTGCACTGTGTGCATTGCTAGGCGACAGCCTGAGCAGCCGCTTGTCGGACCTTGTTGAGGCAAGAATACCTTTTTGTTCGAGATTCGCTGGATGCGGCATGTTCGCTGCGGCCATTACACAGGCCCGTCAAACTAGACCCTCGAGCCGCTCGCCGAGAACTCACCGAGCCCAACCTGTGGCCCGATCGGGGATGTGCCCCTTCTTTGTCGTGCTTAAGCCTCGCCTATGGCATTTCGACCTGCGTGCGGTCGGAGAGCTGCACCATCACAGTCAGCGAACATGCAAGGATCAGGGCGCATCTCAGCCCTAAAGAACCGCCACACCAACGCCGTCACAATGATCGCAACAACGGATGGGAGCTCTGCCAGACGGGATAATGTTCCCTCGGGCTGCTTTGGGAAGCAGCCGGTTTGCATGCGCCACGCCCCCCTCAAAAACGAGGCTCCCGATCTGTGTAACACAGGCCAGAATGCAATGCTACCCCTCCGATGACTCCTTGCCGCACCTCCTTGTCGAACTTCCAGCGACGACTTACACCAAGAAGGCTGCGCGGGCTTGTGTTCACGCCCTATACAACGAAGGCGGGCCACAGTCGGTGGGCGCCCCCCCTCCCCATAGGAGCTACACCAACCGAGCGCGCCCGCTCAAGTCGGTCAGACAGACAAATAGGCATAGCATGCGCGGCGAGCAAAAAAAAAATAGCTAGAGATCGATCTGTAAGGCAGGTGTCGAGCTTCTCTGGGGCGACCATGACGACGGTGGCGGGCGCCGGTGCCTAGTTCCGCCGCACATCAATACATCGCGCCTGAGGTCAAAAGGGCACCGGCCGGATCCGCTCAACGCTGCAGGCGCGTCTGTGACTATTGGACAAGGCTGGCCAATACGGCTTCGCTAGGCTTGCGTGGCCGCGTCGCATGCATAGCTCCCCTCCCTTTCCCGAATTGATTGCCGCCTCGCTGGCGTGGATTGCCTAACCCCAGTCTGGCATGCCGGACAGCAGATATTTTTTGTTTTTGTTTTGGGGATTTCAAGAATGGATCCAAGCATGTACGTTGTATTTCTACCTATGCCGCGTACTGTACAGCACGTGTTAGTATTATATATGTATTGTACGCAGGGCCACGATGAGCACTGGTACAATTTCAACCCCATGGAAGGATAGGTCTTGTTTCTGAACCTCTTGGAGAGCCCACTTGGCTCGGCACCAACAAGAACCAGGGGGGCGGCTAGGGATTAAAGCGACGCGGAGAGGAAAAGAAAAGAAAAGTGTCCGCGGGTCGGACCGCGCCCTGTGAACTAAGAGGTTAGTGGAGAGGACGCGGCTTGGGGGGCGCCGTCGCGCACTGCTCCCTCGCAGGTGGCGGCTCCATTTTGTGGATTCCAATTGTGCGCGTCCACGGCGTCCTGCTGGGGGCAGGACGGTTGAGGGAGGGCCTAGTCCACCCCCTTGGCCCCCAAAGACCCAACAACCAAAGGCCTGGGACCGCTGAGAAATGAGGATCCCGGCATAGGGCATGCGTGGGGGAACAAGTGAAACATAAACTAGTCGGAGGGAAGACAAGCCAAGAAGTCTCGGAGGTTTTAATCAACGACTCGGATATCAGCCCATTCGGCTGCAGAGGAGCAGATAACAAGCCTCTCTTCGGCAGCCTGCTGGAGAGGCGCAATGGAGGTCAGATGTCACTTCGACGAAACTGGACGGCGTAGCAAGTTGGCGAACGCAGTCGTGGGAGGGAAAAGACAGAAAAGGGGGGGAAGGGGAGGATGGAGCGGGGAGAGGCTTGAGACTTGAGAGGGTAGGAACGCACGCCCGATGGCGGGTTGGCACCACCTTTGTGCGGACTGTACAGAGTAGGATCGTCGGCAGTTCGTAGCCGATCTTGACCTGTAGGAGCAATCGGCTAATATCTGCGCTGTACTTTGCCCTACGTGCAAGGGAGGGCTCCGGGCGAGGAGGGCTTCGGGCGAAGAGGGCTGGTTTAGAGCCTTCTGCCCTTTGCAGTTGCCTGCCTACCGCCCATCATCCGCAGCGTCGCGCCGACGGAGAGGAACTACCCGATGATAGAGAGGAATCGGGATGTGTCTCCGGCGTCCTTTCTGACCGGGTATCGGGTCAACCTCGCTCAGGCGTCAGCAACGTCAAAGATGATGGCATGGGGATGGGCACAGCAATTAGGGTATGGGACCGTTTGGGAACAGGGTTGCTGGGTATGGGGCAGGGCAGCCGTCTTTTTTTTTTGTAGCACAGCTCGCGCAAGGCTCCTTCTGCTTCCTGCCGCAAACTGGCCGAGACTGGTCTAGTAGGTAATTGCGCCGACGGGGCCCGAAGCCACCGGCCATTTCCCCGGTGCCCAGGCCTGTAGAGGGAGGTACCTAGGTACTGCTGGGACAGCGCTGTCCCTTGACGAGGCAAACTCCGATCTGGTGCATTTGGACATCTCGCTTGCCCACCTCGTGGAAGGTGCAGAGGCCGAGTCCGTGTTGGAGGGAAAGAAAAAAAAAAAAAAAGGGGGGGGGGGGGGGGGGGGGGGGGGGGGGGGGAAAATTGGGGTTTTTTGGGGGGGTTGGGGTTTTGGGGCCCCCCTCGCCCGGCGGGGGGCCGCCCAGGGGGGGGGGGGGGGGGGGGCGCAGGATCGGGTAACATTGCAGTATTTGTCGCGTGTTTGGGTTTTGGCCGTCCGTCTGCTCGGCCGAAGGCCAGCAACGGGGTTGACGAGTGAGGTTGCCAGATGGTGGCCCGCCAGCGGCCAGCAGGGTGAGACGAACAACCCAAATCATTTTCAAACAAATTCCTCCCTTTCTCGCGGCTTGAGGATAATACAGAGAAACAGAAGAGAGTGGGGCGGAGTTTGTGCATGAAGACAGGCATAAGGGGGCCTGCAGGTAGGCCAAGGTCGCGGGTGGGGGAAGACATAACAGAAGGTAAGCCGTAGCAGTACGGAGTACTGTAGAGGTGTCAATCTGCAGGACGCCGGTTCCCCGAACGCACGACCGCTGCACGCCTCCAGCTGTTCGCCAATGGCCTTGGGCCATTGCGCCTAGGGCCTAGCGGAAGGGCCAGCGCGGCATGTGCCCCCATGCTGGTCTATTGGCAATGGCTGCCTCGAGGGTGGGTGGCGGTGGGGTTTGAGGGTGGGAAGGGGACAGACGAAACTCTGGGCAGGATGAAGAGGGCTGGGACAGAGGGTGTGAGAAAACGGTGGGCTTGAGAATGCGCTTGACCGCGGGAACGAGAAAAGTCAAATCCCGAGAAAGGCTCGAGAGGCGAGAACCGAGAGTCAGGGGCTAATAAACAAAGGCTCTCCGAGTCGAGAGAAGCTGCCGCCCGCTGCTGTGTAACTCAAATCGACTCCTCGCCCCTTTGATGATCCGGGGGAGAAAGGGACCCGGGGGGGGGAGGGAGGGTTGTGGTTCGGGGTCCCTCCGCGACGTCCCGTTCTGCCCCGGTCGTATGCTGTACAGGTACTGTACCGTCCCGAGGAACCACATCGAGGCCAAGCTGGGCGTCCCAGCGACGTACCCATGACCCTAGCTAGCACTACTCCGACTCCAGGAAATAAGCTCTTGGAGCTGGCCGGACCCTCGCCCACCTGCTCGCGCACTGCTTTGGCCACGGCTGCCCAAATACTGCCTGGTGCCGCGTGTAGCGCAATGTGCGGCGCGTTGCCCTCCCCGCCGACATCTCAGGTGTACTCGGTCTACGGATATTAGCCCATACTGGAAGTGGCTTGCAAACCCCTTCCGTCCCTCCCTCCTGACCCCCTTCCCCGGGAGGGGAGGGAGGGGGCTGAGGTGGCTAGTTTGTATGCTGTCATCATTTTCAGATGCTGAGACGGAATCTCGCGAGAACCGACCTCCCGACGGTAGGAAGGAAGGAGAAGGTAAAAAGAAAAAGAAAAAAGAGAGGCCGGGGGGTAGGGAGAGAGGGGGAGGGGAAAGAAAGTTTACGTATTACGAATAAAGGCAAGATAACGCATGATGAAAGCCTAGAGAGGATGGCGGTCTTCTCGCTGGCGACAGGGGAGAATTGCACACGGCAGGATACGGGTGCCAGAGTGCTGGGAATAAGTGCTGACGGTGGCATTTATAATTTGCCAACCACTGGCGAGCACGAGCGAGGTTGCAACGGCCGGCCGGACTGGCCGGCCACACCTGAAGTGAATCTTGTTGTTCACCGAGAACAGACGGGGAGGCATACGAAAGAGTCCCGCATAGCGAGCGGCGCGCCACCACGATAGTCCGAGGCCGACGTGGTTCCTTTTCGGGGTTCGGTTCCTTTGGTTTTCTATTTTTTATTTTTTATTTTTTAGCGGACTTTCGTGTCGTTCCCTCTCTCTGGGGGGGCACACCCACCCACATGGGAGAAAGAGGAGAGAGGGGGGGGGACCAACCGAGACTACCCATCCTTCTGCACAGAGTACCGACCCTTCCGTACCCTTGCCCCCCCTCCAGCAAGTCGGATTTGTCGAAGTTTGGTCGACATGGGTGAGCAGGCCATCCATGTCCCTCCATTGGCTCAGCCCTTACTAGGGCCAGCTGGAGCATTGCGTTGCCGTCAGGCTCTCTTAACCCGGCAGAGCGGTTCGCTGCTAGGTATGTAATCTTCTGAATGGCCCGAATCCTGGGCCTAGGCCGGGGGGGCCCCTCTCCCGGGGGGAGGTGCAAGGTCGAAGAGAAGGAAGCGGAGGAGGGCCAAGCAACAGCGGCTTCCACTGGCTTCCTGTAAGACGGCGCTGGCTGGGGTCTTCAGGTGACAAGTCACTCTCAGAGGGCAGGCCCTCGACCAGGCCACTACCAGGTCATTATTTTGGCCTTCCCAGACCTATTACATTTAAGTTATGGTCCGGCGAGCCTTGCTGTTCCTGGCCAGCATCTCATGATTCTGCCTTCCCTAGCTCTCTCTTGCGTCTTGGCAAGCTCTGTGGACCTGCCTGCCTCTCGCACTTTTGCTCATTCGTGTGCCATGTGGTCGTGACCTGCCATGGATCTCTATCTGCCGGGCTAGCAAGAAATACGCCAGACGACACACCAGCTCGGGGCAGAAACCCACCTGGATACAACACGATACTATGCCGCTCCAATTTCGCGCTGCCCCAGTATGGAGACTCGGAGCGAGCTAATGGGCACGCTTCACGCTGTCGAGCCTTCTCCTTCGCCCACGTCACCCACGCACCCTCCGGGGGCCAAGCACAAGCGGCGCCGAAACATAGGCCCCGTGGGAGACTGTTGTCGGATCTGCAGGGCACGAAAGGTAAGACTTACTCGGGCACTTCGCGCATGTGCGTGCTTCTTTGTGGCCTGATCACTGCGTTTCCGCCGTATTCAACACACAGAGGCACCTCCTCCCTCCCCTCACCTTCCGCTTCCCCTCCCTACCCGCTTCCGCTAGCCGGGCTCGCCGTCAACATTGCTGTTACTCCTCCCGTCCGCTCCGTAGTCTTCCGCTTGTCCCTAGGCAAAACAGTGAGGCTCACTTCCATAGGTCCGGTGTCCCGGAAACCCTGGTGACGGGCCTTGTGCCAACTGCGCTCGGCTGGAGCTCGAGTGTAGCTTTGTGGAGGACGCGCCAGGCCAGGGCAGCAAGCAGCAAGGTTTGTAGACATCATAGAAGCCCTGTTATCCCCGTTTCTTACGTGGCCGGTCGCCTTACAAGCTTTCCGACAGGTAAGGTCTCGCGGACAACACCCTCGCGGAGCCACACCGAGGCCGGCACTGTGCGCCGGCGTGCGCAGAGGGCATGCCAAAACTGTCACATCCACAAGACAAAGTGTTCGGGCGAGCTTCCCCAGTGCAAAAGATGCGACGTCAACGGCCTTGTATGCGAATACATGCCGACCAAACGCAACTTCTCCAGCGTCTCGTACACCAAGAGGGAGCCCGAGACCGAGGGGGACACGCTTCATCCAGCGGCCCACGATGACTCGGCGTGGGCTATCCCGTCTGCTGCGCTGAGTGACAGGCCTTCGGCCCACGATGAGTCTGAGGTTGAGAACCTGACGACCCAGTATGCGGTCTCCCGTGTGCTTCGAAGACACCATGTCCCGCTAATAAAGGCTTCCGTAGACGGACGCTACTAAACAGAGACATCATTCTACGGCACTTCCACACTTGGTTTGCGGTTGTTCACCCCACTCAGTGCTATGGCTTCTTCCACCCAGCTACGACCTACCGAGAGATCGAGGAAGACCGGTTCAACTCGATTCTAGCTGCAGGCGTCTGTGCCGTCTCGGGGCTCTTGCGGCCCCCCAGCCCCGACGGGCGGGCTTTCACTGACCGTTGCAATCTCTGGGTAAAGTATCACTTAGCCCGGACGGCCGGCATCTTCAATCGACAAAGGTTGATGTTCCTAGTGCTCAGCTCACTATACGACCTGATGGTCGGGGACTGGCCGAAGGTCTGGGAGTACAGCGCCACAGCGGCGAGGCTTGTCACGGCGCTGCAGTTCAACTGGAACAGCGCAGGAAGCTCCTTCGTCGAGCAAGAGTCCACGAGGCGGCTAACCTGGCAGGTGTTTCTTATAGACCGCATCCTCTCAGGAGGCTTCGACGAGCATACCACCCTGAGCACCGACAAGTTGTTTCTCGGCCTGCCTTGCTCGGATGCTGCTTTTCACGAGGACAAAGAGGCGCAAGCAGAATGGCTAACCCTGCGGTCCTTGGGGAGTTCAGGCCCCGCTGGTTCGCCTTCCCTAAGGGCTATTTGCATCAAGCTGTTTGCGCTGCGACACGAAATATTAGGGTAAGTGCGAGGAGATGCAGAACGGGGGTTTCCCTTCGCGTTTAGAGACTCGGGAGTCAGATAGAAGAAGAAGAAGAAGCAGGAAAGAGGAGGAGAAACAACGTCATGGCAGAGCCACCCTTTTACTATGCTGCTGGGAGCTGACCGATGCTGTTGGCAGAGTTACCAAGTTCGCTGTGGCCCCCACCCAACGACACGCTCAAGCTCGCCGGCCCGAACCGTCCACGATCATCGAAGACATCAATCGATTGCAGAACCAGCTCGACACGATCAAAAACTCGCTGCCGGAGCCCATCCAGATGTCGGATACCAACATCCGCCGGCACTACGGCTCCAATGAATGGGCCACCTTTGTCATGCTCCATACTTGGATATTCCAACTGCATCTTGACCTATACCGATTCGGCCTGCCAGGCATCCGAGAGCAAGCAGCATCGGACGTCTTGCGCTATCTCCCCCAGTCCTTTCTCGCCACGGCTCGGTTCCAGGCAGTCGCCTTCGCCGTGGTTGTCTCGCGGTTCTGGGAAACTTCGGCCGCTTTCCAAGGGACGGGGACCGGTCCCCAGCAGCTATTGACTGCGGATCACGCCCTGCCTGCCTGTGTGATTCAGAGCACCCGGATCCTCATGGTGGCAAAACAATATCGCATTTTCTTCGACCTTCATGCGCGAAGCACGGTGCCCCCTTTCCGCAACGAAGCGTTCGACGATGGTGCCATCGCGACGCTCATCGAATCCAACATGGCGATCCTGGAACCATACTACAAGGTCATGCCCAACGTCGAGCAGATGGTGCGTCATGCATGAGACAAGGGGACGCTATAACTTGGTCTAAGACTAACATGAGCCACAGGCGCGCGACCTTAAGGAGACGGTTGCTAACTTCAGGAGCAACACGCCGCAGGCGGTGGTTGAGAACCCAGCCGTGATAGGCATGCCGTTTGCTCCATTGGCGGAAAACCTTCATCTTTCTCACCCCCCTCATCCTCGCTACCCGCTGGAGGACTTACACGCTTCTCAGATGCGGGACGAGGAGATGACACGCAGAGCGAGTGCTTCGGTAGCAGACGACTTCCTCCGCAAGAACCGGACCTCGTTCGACTACAGTGCGGCCCAGCCGGATTCTGGCGACAAGCACATCGGATATGCCCTTGCGCCACCCGAGGTTCCGTTCGGCCTCTCGCAGGTCCGGGCTGCGAATCCCAGCCCGCCTATGGTACCCGACCTTGGAGACCCAAGTGGAGCTCATCATCCGGGGGCCAGACAGTTCCCCGAGCTGGAGTTGGCGCCGCCCCCCGAGATGGGAAGCTTCGCACAACCGCTTCTGCCCCCGCAACAGCCGGCCGTCACCCATGCCATGAGCTTCGATGCCCACACGAGCCAGCAGATGTTCCCGGGCCATCTCACCGATCAGCATTACAACCTTTCGCCACAACAAATTGATATTCTTATGAACTACGGTGATCCCTACGCGAAAACCGAGCCACAGCCGGGCTACCACCACCACCTGGCTTACCAAGACTTCAGGCACTGAGACGCAGCGGTTAGTCCGCACTGGCTCTTGAGAGCCATGCCAAAGAATAGCCCCTATCTGGTTTTCCTGCTCACGGTAAGGAGCAGCAGAAAGATCGTCATGGCCGCAGGTGAATGTGGCATGTCAAGCGAATAGCCTGTGTCCCACGATAGCCGCGGCCGCATTGTCGCGCCAATCCCGCTCGAAAGACAAAGACACGGGATTGCTAGTCTGGTTGCGATCTGTCCTTTTTTCTACCGTCGTCTCGCCGAAGCCCAAAAAAAACCAGCTTGCCTGGATAGTTCGCACAAGGAGTCTCCGGTTTTGGGAGGCTCTACTAAGAAGCTGTCTTACGCCCCCGCTCCTTCCCAACCTGGGAATGACGCGCCACATGGAAGCCCTGTTCTGACAGATATTGGGCGCCATGGCCAGAACTAGCATCGTCGCCTCGGCTATAGTCGCAAATCGCCGATCAATAAAGGCAGCTTGCCCGACAAATGCGGCCGCCACACATATTGTACCTAGGCACATGGGCCATCAACTATCAGCCTCGTGCAGACTTTAGCTCGGCCGCTGTCTACTAACCTCCCGTCTCCAGGTGTTAGACAGACGTATCCAGACCAAGGAGAGCCGACAATGGTCTTGACGTTCTTGACACACCACTCACAACTTGGCTGTCCTTGAAAAGGAAAAAAAAAAGTAGAATTAAAAAGGAAGCAGACTCGCACCTCCTGGGCCAGATTACCCTCCGCTCTGAAGAGTGTTGCCGTCGTTTCCCTTCTTCTCACGGCCACCAGCATCTGGGGGACTACCACGGTCTTGAGCGGGACTGTATTTCCTAGCACCACATCGCCTTGCCATCACGACACCGGATTCGTGGTGCAACCCCTTCTAAGCCAAGCTCAAACAATGCCCTCCTCGATTGGCGGCCTGCCAGGTCAGCTCCAAAAACAGCCCGAGGAGACAACCACCTACAAACAGTGCCCCAAATGCTACCGGTTATTTGAACCAGGTGCCCTTCATGAATGCCGGCAGATCGAGGACCATGAGCGGGGAGAAGGCGAAGAGGATGAGAGCAGCAGCTAGGTACCGTCATCATGCCTCTTTGTCTCAAAACATGTGTGCTCGGGGCCATTGTGGGAGGCATCTGACGCAGACTTGGCTGAAGCCCTGGTGCGATAAGCGGGGTTATATTGTACCCTCTCAGAGGACAGAGGGAGAGGGGGATGGGAGGCTAGACTTGGAGTTGTTAGTTGATCCGGTGTATGCGGAGTTTTGGTCATAGGAGTTCGTCAGCTCAGTGGCTATTTCAACGGGGAGTAAACGAAGGTAACTGGATTTCGGGGGTCAAGACAACCGCGCTATATTTTGGCAGCCGTAGCGAGCTACCGCAATTGTATGCTCGAGGTCGCCGTGGGAACGGCGACAGGTTGCTCTCATGCCGCATCTGCTGTCCTGCGAACGGACGTGAAACCAACGCCAATGCCTAGTTAGCAGGAAGAGACGTAAAGCTCCACCGTGCAGTCTAAAAGTAGACAGCCGAGGGGATAAGGATTGCGCGAGTGGTTTGAGTGCCTTGAATAGGTAAGCAAAGAATGCATTTAAGGGAAACATCCATGGGGTAAACCACTAGGTGGGAACTGAAAGATGGTCAAGAGCTCGAACGATATCGAGCGAATTCATGAATAATAATTATACAATACTAGAATATACATCGTATGCTACAAGCCAGCGAGGAAGACTTGTCTGTTTGCCGCTGTCCTGAAGTCCGGCAACGGACGCACAGAGCCGTGCCTCACCCCGGAAGAGTCTGTCGATATGTGTATGTACTGTCTGCGCCTAGCATGACGGTTTCGTGACGCCGCCGCCTGCATGCTCTCCTGGACATCCCTACAACCTGTCCCTCGCGCCACGGGCAGGTCAACCGCAAGATTAGAATTAGAAGCCAGTTCCGGCTGTGTGGTATCGTCCATAAGCTCCCCAAGTCCTTCCGTTCCGTGGCGTAAGTCATGTAACGAAGGCTCCTGGATAGCGTTTCGAGGGCACTAGGATCCCCTGAATTGGCGGGACAAGCGGCCATGTTGCCAGGATAAGGCAATTTTGCGGTTGTCAAGTTTAGCGGTATTCCTTTTCCTTGAGCCCACCAATCTTTTCGAGGTCGACTGCGTAGAACTGGGACTTGCTCTCCTTCTCATAGGCCGGGAGTTGTTCCTCGTGGAGGGGCTCCAGTCCAACGGCAGCATTGTCACCGACACGAACCAATAGGACACGACCGCTCTTGGTCCGGCCGTGCTCGTCATGCTCATCGGGGAAGGTGATGTGGATCTCGGGCACGTTGTCGGGTGAGTGAGGTGGCGAGTGAGGGTTAGCAAGCATGGGCTGGCCGTCCTGGCTAATGACGATGACACTGGAGCGGCCCTTGTTCATGTTCCCGGTCTGGATCGTCAGGCCGCGGTGGTTCTGCGTGCGCTTGACATCCACATCGTAGTACTGAGGAAGATACTCAGAGCGCATCTGCCTTTGTCTCCGCATCCTTCGGAGCAAGAAGAGAAGGGCGAGCAAGATGAGAGCGAAGAATATGAGGCTGAGGACGGCAATCAATAGGTTGACGATCGAGTCGTTGCTAGTAATGTCGCTGCGGGCAACTAGGTTCCTGAAGGAGTCCATAGCAGCAACTGTAGTAGTCAAACGCAAGTATGGCGATGCTCGTCGTTCACGATGCTGGACAAGGCTAAGACTGCAGAGACATGGTTAGCACGCATTCTCGCCGCCGGTGCCACCATCTTCCGCCCGCATCCGGTGTCCTTGCTCCGAGGACCACTGGCCGGCCCGTGGGAGCGGTAGCGGACGGCACCCCGTGTTGGTGGGCAGGGTCCGAGACATCTCCCTCGTGGTGCCTATTCGTTCCTGGGGACTTGGACTTCGAATCAAGTCGGGTGGCTGGGGGTTTGGAATGAGGAGAGGGTCCAGACGTACGCAAGGGATGAGGTGCCCGAGACCGTGATTTAGCGAAAGCAACTCGGTTCAGAGTGGTAGAGAATGGACGGAATCGACTAGAACGAGTGAAGCCGAAACCAGATGACAGCAAAGGAATGTGGTGTTGTGGAAAGAACGACGAAAGCAGGTCCCCCTTTTGATCCTTACTTCTCTTCAAGGCCGCCGACGAGGTCGAGGTGAGGAAGGGAAGAAGGGGAAGAAAAGGAAGGAATGGAGACGACGAATTGTGCTTGACAGCCGCCCGCCAGGCCAGCCGCCCGCGAGATTGCACCCAGCGCCTGACCCGGTCGTCCATTCTCCATCAGGCAAAGAGGGAATAACGAGATTGCAACGGCGCAACGCTTGTGCTGCCCCCAGAGCGAGGCGGAGTCTTCTGATTTGATGAGCTTGGATGACAGCGACCCACAGTCAAGACCGGACAAGAATCTCGTAGCCAGTCACGTCTCGTACTGCTTTCCGGCGGCGGGGCGGCCAGGAGCCTATTGGGCACGTACCTGACCCTCCACGCTCCTCTAAGCCCACCCACGCACCTCCAGATACGCTTGCCCCTGCAGGAGATGGGCCGTGCCCCGTTTGGGCGGGTCTGAGATAACGAGAGAAAAATTGGGGTCCGTCCTTGGGCAAAAGACAGACGGCCGGGTCAAATCGATGGCCATGTTCGGCAACCAACATCAACCCTCAAAAAGAAGGCTGCCAGGAGCGGATGCTCCTAGTCGTCAGCGCGGCGCCAGAAACCGCCCTCTTGCAGCCGGGCGGTGATGTGCGATTTGGCACTGCCCCTCGACAGCATGCCCGACGGATGCTTACACTAGGAGCAAGTACGGCCAGTCGGCGACAGCCTCGTGAACCCTGGCGCCGAGGGAAACGCCATCAATTTCCCTTGGCTCGTCTTCCACGCGCTGCCCGGGTCAGCAAGGCGCCCACCTGTCCATCTCCCCTCCTTCCCCCAGAAGGCACAGCCTTGGAGGCACCGGCTTCCCGGTCAGGTCCCTTCACTGGCCTTAGCAGGCTATGCTATGTATGCGTGCCCTCTTCCCAATAATATGGTGCTCCGCCCTTCAGAGCTCGGGTTTCATCGCGCCTGCACGAAGGTCACCCGCCAACGGAAACATATTGTGGCGCCACGCTCGGCCTGCCAATTGAGAGCGGTAACCCATTTTTTGCCAGCTCGTGAGAACACTCAACGACCACAACGCTGTCTTCAAAATTAAACGGCAGTGCTCCCTGGAGAGGACAACGCCCATCTTTGTGGGACGGGCACCGAGGACTCGAGTGAGCCATTTTCGGCACCATCCACGCCGGCTGACGGATGCTTCAGGACTTCTGTCGTTGTATCGGCCGGCGAAGTCACTGCCGTTTACCATTCGGCGTCGGTAAGCTCCCTGGCCATGGGAGTCGAAATAGGATGCCAAGTGCAAGCTTTGCAAGCTTTGCATGCCTAAGATTTTGCAGCCATTGAGCATGCTCGCTCAGCAGGATGATCGCTCCGATGCCTAGTGCCAAAGAGTGCTGTTTGGCCGGTACAACCAACTACGAGGCTTGAGGAACGCTAGAGCACGGGGGTACAGAGCTTCCTGCCTACTATCCGCGTCCTGATACATCACCAGCCTTGGTCTCCAAGTTGCCATAGTTGAGGTCGGACAAACTAGTCATCGATCCTAGGAGCTCGTCGCCACTCTTTGACTTCTCTTCTAGTGTTGTTTGGACAGTGGCTCATGGCCATTTTTTCTTGTCATTCACCGCCAACCCATGCTTGCTTTTCCGTGATGCTGCGTTGCTCCCAACTCACTGCATCTGGAAAACGAATGGATACGACATGAACACTTCGACGGTGGATAGCAAGTCTCTCGCTAGTTCGCCTCGTTCCATAAGAGGTCCTGCCTAAAGGACATTCCGATATCCGGAGACGAACTGGATCTTGCTGTCGCAAGGCACTCGTGATCTTTCGTGTTTGCTGATGGCATGAATCTAAGTGGTCTGTCCTACACGCACCAGCAGCCTTGTCTCCCATGACTAGAGCACAGGGCACCTAGTCAGCAATTAAGGCAGAAGGCGGTGATAGACACTGGCAAGCGGGCAGTCAGGGTTCTCCTCCATCGAGGGGAGGTGACCTTCGGGATCTCGGCCATTAGGTATCTCGGGCGGAGATGTTCGCCTAGCCCGCTAACGACAACCTTAGGTTGATAGAAATGGGCACTTGCCGTTAGGAATGGAATCAGCCTTCGTTTGCCGATCTGCCGGAAAGTTTAGGAAAGCATGGGCATCCAAGGAAGAGCGGTCAAAGCACTACCAACGTCCCTTGAAATATCCCTTGGTATTTGCTGGATTAGCTTTGCCGACCGCGGGCGGTTTGGTGTCCTATTGGGCAGGTTTGACAATTGCTGCTTCGGCCACAAAGCCTCTATCTTCAATGACCTTGGTCGGTGGAGATAAGCCTTCTTACTCAAGGAATCGGTCTCTTAGCCTAGGGGAGTCGTAATGCTGGGATCGCAAAGGGCGGCTGGCACGAAGGAGGCTGCCGGTGGCCCTGCAGTTGGGTCCCAGCCGTCCACCCTGTGCCGTTCACCGAGAGATGCCCTCGCTGCCATGGAGGCTGCCCCAAGTTGGGGGAGCGAGACCTTGCAAATGAGCAGTTTTGCTCGCCATCTACCCGAGCTGGGGCTTTCCTAACAAGCATCGAACGTGTATTTACCATGGTCTCTGCTTTCCATGCGACCTATGCCTCGAAGTACCATCTCCCCCAAGGTGCAAACATGCACTTCTGAGACATAGCCACTGCCTTCTCTGCTGCCTCCCGCTTAGCCGTCTTCTTGTCAAATCAAGATGCTGGTGGCGTCGGTCTAAGAGTCACAGCACGCAAGTTGCAGTTCAGCGGAGTTGCAGCGGACCAATAAGTCGAACCGTTCTCCCAAAATGTTTCTGAGCAGGGCCCAAGCAGAGGCCTATATCCCGGCTTCCTCGCACACCACTTGTCCATATACCCCCTTCCAGTTCGCCCTTTTTGGGAGAGGTAGTCATCTCCTCGCAAGCTAGCCAAGTTGATAGCGGGGGACCTCTGGAGAGAGTGGGGAGCGAAGGGCCTTTGACCAAGCACCTCCACAGAATCCGAAACCTACTTGCGAAGTTGGTACAGAGCTTGAGAGTGTATTTGGGCGTTCCCGAGCCGCCCGCCCGCCCGCCTTCAGTTTGCTCTCAGCTTTTGTCTCAATCCTTTCCACTAGGGCCCTGAGTGATATTGTGCTGTGCGACCGGGTGCTGGAGAGAGGCCATTGTATCCTGGACCCTGCTTAATGAGGAGAGCGGCAGGCGGGGGCAGCAAGTATCGAAAGAAGCCAAATCAACATCGAGTCATTTCACCATCGGATGGCGAGCAGCTGCATCGCAGGAGGAACTTCCGCGCGGGGGGAGGGATGGCCTTGCCCCCCCAGGACCAGTAAAGGCAGGCAGCTGACTGAAATGGAACTCATCCCTGGAGTCTGATGCACTTCGTCGAAGGCAGGAGAGATGGCGGCTTTCCTCGAACGGGCTGGGGCTTGCAATGTGGTGATCATGGTATACCCAGCCCTCGGTACCTCGGACTACGGGCACCTATGCTAGCTACTGCTGAGGACGGTCCGCCCCCCTCCTCCCCACTTGGCGAACCACAGGGCGGCAGGAGTCCACTTTTCTTACGCTTAACAAAAGAGGCAATATCATGACATGACGTTCCATGCCAACGGGATCTAATTTACACTTGCCGGGCTTCGCTGTGGAATCCAGGCAATACGCACCGAGATGATCGAATCGTATGGTACAGTGCATTGAGTCCGCGCGCCTGCGTCTATGTCAACGGCTGTCTGGCTAGTCCTTGGTAATAGCCTCGCAGCGGGCAACACCAGTGAGGACCAGGATAGACAAGCGACCTAGGCATTTGTTCTCCGGGACTTTTTTTGTGGCCCATGTCGCTTACCCGGGTGCCCTAGAACCCTAGGCGGCGAGAGACGAGAAATGAGAGACACAGTGTGCCGCTTCGGCGCTCCATGCCAGCACTGAACAACGGGGACCCTCAGCAGCCGTTCTAAGGGTGTAACATGGCAGACGAGCATAGCCAGCCGAAGTGAGGCGGGATCAGACGTCCAGATGAGAGCGAGCCAACGAGGCTCCGTCTGGAATTCGCTAGAACTAGGCCGAAGGGGTGCCTTTTTCGCCCCTGCCTTCGTGATGTTCGTAGCCTCCTCTGGCAAAAGGGCGAGTAGGTCCTGCTTCTGCCCTCTCTGCCCTAGACCAAGGTTTCTAGTGCATTCGAATAGCACCACGCCCTCGGCCGGTACAAAACCAAGCCTCCCTCCAGGTACTCTGTCGGTCTAGCGGCGGCCAACCACCATTGGCCTGCTCTTTCTTCTGCCTCACTTCCCGCTCCCGCCTCGTTCACGTTGGAGGGGTGCAAACGCCCTCCTCGCCCCAAACGCACTATCTCTACAGATACACATGTGTACACGCATATACGCACACCCGCACAAGGCACGCCCAAACCTCGTGTCTATACGGACAGGCCAGGCGGCCATATATATAGATCGAGACTCGGAAGCCAACCCCCTCCCTTGTCGTCATCAATTAACCCTTCCTTGCAAGGTGGCCCAACGCTATAGGCCATAACAAACTTGGGTCTTCTACTCTTTGCTTTTTCCTTGGCTTGGCAGCCTTCTCTGTGTCCCCCCACCCGAGCTTTTGCACCCACTCAAGGGAGTCACCAGCTCAGACCCGAGTCGGGCGGGCCACAGAAGCAAGCAAAGACCAGCGGTAAGAGCTCCGCGGGCACTGGCCTGGTGTCGCTTGTGAGCTTGGCCGTGGATTGGCCAGCGCTTGCCCTTGGGCCTCGAGTTTCTCGCCATCCACTACGGATATCAAGGCCAACACACGCGGGATCCCCCCGCCACACAGCTTGAACCAACATCCCACTGTCGGCGCCTCGAGAGCGGGCAGGAGGGACCCTGGGCTGCTTCGGATTGGCCCTGGCCAGACCCGGCACGGCAGGGTCTTTGGAGTACATAGCTTCCTTCACCTAGTAAAGGGAGGGGGCAAGGGAATTTGGATATCGCCGTCGCAGCGCACAGCGCACCACAGCAAACGCCAAAATCGGGTGTACACGAGACAAGGCCCAGAGATCTTTGCCGCTTTGAGCCTGAGAGGTCGTCCAAAGGATCGCAAGTCCTGCGTTGTTGGGGTCCCTGTATCACGCGACCTTCGGCTGGCCGCCGCTCTTGAGTAACCTACCGTCAGGCCGAGCCTCGCACCACCCATTCGCCTAGCCCACACCAAACGACGACCCTGGCACAGGCATCCTATTTTGTGCTTGTTCCTCTTGGGAGAAAGAGGAGAAGGGCGGTTGACTGTTGTTGGCTGTACGCACGCCTATGCACCAACTTGCCTGTTTCAGGGAGGCGTCAAGCGTAAAAAGAAAAGAAGAAAAAGAAGGCGGTCGCTGCTGCTACTGCTGTCGCTGTGCCTGTGCTGCGCCTCGCCTGTTTCCTTCCAGAAGGCCAACGCCCGCCAGCAGCTCTGCACGACACACAAAGACAATCTATCCGCCGTCTAACTCCCGCGGCTAGGATCCACCTCAGCGTTTCTCAACGTCCGAGTCGCAAGACGACTGGACTCGGTGCTGCCCTCAGCAGTTCCATCAAGCGAAACACGGCCAGAAAGCACAGCCCAGCAAGAGCCGCGGTCACTCCTTCCCCGCCTCCACGAATCCTTCCAAAAGACCAAAAAGAAAAAGAAGAAAAAAAAGGGTTGGCGCAGACCATCAGCTTTTTCTACATTCGCTAACATTCCCCAGGACGCTTCAATCCCCCAGACGTCTTGGTACTGCCCGACCGACATCTCTATTTTCTCTCCAGGTATGTGGCGGTGCGCTTTTCCTCCCTGCTCTTCTTGACCTGTTCTTTTCGACCTAAAATCCGTCGTCCGAAGTCGATCACGGCGGTGTTACTTGCAGGAGGTGTCAAGACGTCAAGGCGGAAGGCCCTCGTTCGAACCTTCTCTGCACACGTTCCCAGTTTGCCCCTCAGTGGCCCCTCATCCCGCCCTCGCCCGCTAGAGCGCCGCACGATAAAAGAAAAAAAAAGTACGCATAGACGGGAGAGCACACTAGCATCCCCACAAAAGCTGCTTTTTTTGGGCTCCATTCTGGCAGCTCCTCCCCCGGTCCCCGGTCTTGCCTATCGTTAGGGGCGGCGTTAGTGTTCCTTATTTTTTTTTCCTCCCCCCTTCCCCCCCACCCGCACCCTCCCTTGCTCGTTCAGGTCTGAGTTCTGAGTCTGATCCTTAGGTGCTTTTTACCTTAGTGCCCGGCAGTCTAGCATCTGGCGGCGTCCAATCCCGTCCCATCCCATCATCGCCAAATTCCACCCCCCCAAAAGCCCTTCGCTCCTCCAGGGACGGCCGATCAGGAGAACGCAAAGAGAGACATACAATTCGACAAGTTACATACCGGTCGCTTGCCTGATTTCTCCTGCCTCCCTTTCTGCCAAGGGCCACTCACACCGTACCCCCTTCCTTCCCACTGGATAGTCATTTTCCCTTCCCTCCCTCTCCCTACCCTCTGGGACCCTTTCTTTCTCTTCTTCTCCTCTCTTCCTCTCCCTCTCTGGCTGCCTCTGTCTGCCTGCCGCACCCCCCCTCCCCCCTCGTCTCACCGCACCAGTTACGCTCGCCTTGACCCACGCCCGGCGAGCTAGCTCCATCGCTCCTACTCCAGCAACGGTTGTCAAACACTGCGCTTCGCTTGGGGGACTGCCGATGCGGATGACAGCGCCGCTGCTTGAGCGCCATTCCTCGCGATCCTAACTCCCCCGACCCCCAAAGTGCAGATCGACTGCATATACTGGCCTCCGGATACTGGTTTCGCATAATCGCCGACATCCCCCGCGCATCCTTTCCCCCTTTCCTTCAACCGCCCCTAGAAAGGGTAGCTGGAGGGCCACCGACTCGGAGCCTTTCTTTGTGTTTGCTGCTGTTGGAACCTACGACAGGGCAGAATTAACCTTAGTGGACGTGGTAAGTGGCTGCATATGCCCTACCTCCCTTCCTTGCCTTTGCACCAACAAATGGGCTCGGCCTGCGACTACGGACTTTTCCTTAGCTCGTCTGCCCAGCCGCTTCTCACCCCCCTCCCCACACACAGGTTAAAGTCCCCAACTCACTCACCTCTGTGGGCTGCGACTGCATCATGCCAAACCGTCCAAGGAGAGCGAGTCCCGACCGCCTACCCCTGCCGCCCACCTCCCTGCCTGCTACCTCTCACCTGCCTTAGGTCCCTATGCACTCTGTCGCTGCTTGAATGATCAGCCTTACCATAGCCCACACTTTTTTCTCTCTCGTTCCGTCCGCCGCCGCCGCCCCTCCCCCTTCCCCATCGCCTCAGGTGGTGCTGACTCTGGCATTTTCTTACGCAACCTGCTCAGATCCATAGACCTAGGCGACTCTCCTTGTCAAATACCCTGATACCCCGAAGTATATACGTGCTAGACCCCAAAATAAGAAGGATTTCGTTTCGGGTTTTTTTGTCCGGCGCCACAAGCCACTATTTGCGCGACCCCCCCGCAACAATACGAAATCCTGCCGAGCCAACCCTTTTGGCGACCCCCGACCTGGACCCATCCTTCGCCTTTTCTTCCATTCCAAGGCATCGCAAAACCACCAGACTTGGGTCTATTGAGCGGCCTTCTTACCCTGCATGCCCTCTGCCACCACGCAGAGACCGTCCGCCGTCATGACGACCACGGTAAGTCTGCTTCCCTCCCCCGCTGCTGCCTGCGCGCCCGTCGGTTTCTCTGCGCAAACTGGCGAACTAGATGCTCGTGTGTCGTCTGCCTGCCTGGCTGGTGCCGCCGCGTCCACGCCTGAGCGCCTCATCGTCCAACCCAGTTCGCGATTCGACTCAGACTCTTGTTCGCCCTCGCGACCGCCCTGCAGATTCTTCTTGGACGTTGTGCACACGTTGTTGCTAACCTCACCCCGTCCTTCTAGGCCCGACCTAGTCGGTTCTCCAACTTCGCCCCTATGAACGGCAACGACAAGAACCCCCAGACCATCGGGTCGACATTTCCCAGCACGAACTGGCAGCCAAGCAGCGGGATATGGGGAAATGGAAGCATCGGCGCTTTCGGGAAGCGCGAGACGGCCACCAGAGGTGCGTCGCGGACGCCAGAGGGAGACGGCGACAGGACCGGACTGACGCAATTTCTAGGATCCGACGACAGCTTCCCGAACGGCCCCTCAGGCTCAAGCGCTCTCGCGGCAACGTCAGAGGCCGAGGCCCCTTGGGTCGGTCGGTCAACCGCCTGGGGCACCACCGACTCGACGCAGACACGAAGCACTTCGGGGAGCACCTCGCCGAACCGAACGCGGCAGGACGCGACAGTCCACGACTCGGCATTCTTTTCCCAGCCATCGATGCAACCAGCGATTGGCCAACGAACGGGAAACCTTTCCAGCCGGCCGACGAGCTCGGCACTTGACCCCCAGTCCGGGGCATTCAAGTACTCCAAATATTCAGACTACGTGGACGAGAAGGAGAATACCGGCCCGTTCAGCCTGGCTAAGCTCGAGAATGAGCAGAGGTTGGGGGGCTATAACAGACTAGACAGGCGTCCATCCCAGGACCCTTCCTATCTGAATGTTGTCGGTGCTGCTTCGCGAGATTCCAGCCTCCCACCGTCCAACCATTCTGAGGCAGACTCGCATCAGCAGAGCGGAGCCTTTGGCGAGTTCGGCTACGGGGGCCCGTCGGCTAATACCATGCACTCCCAGCGACCGGGCATCCAGAAGCACTCCCTCTCGATGCCCGCTCAGTCCAACAAGCTCTCCTTCAGCCACAATCTCGCGAGCCATATCGACGAGGAGGAGCTTGCCGGCGATTTGGATCGAGGACTCACGTTCAACTCCGGAGCCACTGGCACCGCTAACGGACTGTCGCAACTGCCAGCCTACAATCCAAACGGCGGTCAGCCGTTTCAGTTCAATCCCGTGATCCAGCCCTGGGAGAATGGGCAAGGTTATGGGACGGCGAAGGATGTGTACGATGCCGGTGCCGGCCCTTACGTGAAACGGCCATCCCTTCCAGGACGGAGCTCGCCAGCTGGAAGTGCATACCGCCCCGCCGTTGCGAGCCCCAAGAGCTTCGCAGGAACGCCGCAGCAAGGCATTGAGCCATGGTCCCGACCATCATCCCGCGATGTCCGGCTTGGACCCGAGCTAGACCGACGAGGCCTTGGCCCGCAATTCATACAACAGCCACCCCCCTACTACGCGCACTTCTACGGCCCGAACTACCAGCAATTCCCGCCGCATGTGTACGACCCGTATGCCGCCGGCTTCAGGCCTACGGTGCCTCACATCCCGGGATACTCCCTGCCAATCAACCCGTACCTCGCCAGCCCCAGCGGCCTTCCCATCCGCCCCAGCAAGGATCAAGATCCAGGCAAGGGCGTCAGGAGCATGCTGCTGGAAGAGTTCCGGTCGAGCTCCAAGTCCAACAAGCGGTTTGAGCTTAAGGTAACGTTTCTGTGCTTCCCTCCCCGCGAATTGCTCACACAAACTAACAGGCGTGCGTGTCTTGAAGGATATCTACAACCACATCGTGGAGTTCAGCGGAGACCAGCATGGATCGCGCTTCATCCAGCAGAAGCTAGAGACAGCCAACAGTGACGAAAAGGATCAGGTGTTCAGGGAGATCGAGCCCAATGCCATCCAGCTCATGAAGGACGTCTTCGGCAACTACGTCATCCAAAAGTTCTTCGAACACGGCAATCAAGTTCAGAAGAAGGTCTTGGCCGGCATCATGAAGGGTAAGATCATCGACCTGTCGGTGCAGATGTACGCGTGCCGTGTTGTCCAAAAGGTCAGTTTGCGATGCTATCTCTCCTACCCCTTCCTCGGTTCGCGGCGGACCACCTGACATTTGCTAGGCCCTCGAGCACGTCCTAGTGGAGCAGCAGGCGGAGATGGTCAAGGAACTAGAGCCGGATGTCTTGAGGGTAGTCAAAGATCAGAACGGCAACCATGTTGTTCAGAAGATCATCGAGATGGTCCCTCGCCAGTACATCAGCTTCATCCTGGACTGCTTCAAGGGGCGGGTCAGCGAGCTTGCGTCCCACTCGTACGGTTGCCGAGTCATCCAGAGGGTGCTGGAGCATGGCACAGAGGAGGATAAGACCACGATCATGGAGGAGATTCACAGCTGCGCACAGCTCCTGATCACAGACCAGTACGGCAACTACGTAACGCAGCATGTGATCCAGCATGGCAAACCCGACGACCGCTCAAAGATGATCCGCATCGTCACGAGCCAGTTGTTGACTCTATCCAAGCATAAATTTGCTTCCAACGTCGTTGAGAAATGCATCGAATACGGCACAACCGAGGAGCGACGGAACATCCGCCAGGAACTGACCGCCCCGGGAAGCGATGGCAACAGTGCGCTACAGCTCATGATGAAAGATCAATATGGCAACTATGTGATTCGTATGTTCCCCTTCTCCAAGCCTCGCCACCGCTCCCATGGGCTAACAGATCTGCAGAAAAACTGCTCAGCCAGCTCGAAGGTACAGAGAAGGAGAATTTAGTGGAGGAGATGAAACCGCAGTTTCATGCCCTCAAGAAGGCCAGCACGGGACGCCAGATTGCCGCCATCGACCGCCTCATGTCAGCTGCCGGCTCCACCACTGGCAAGGCGGAGAGCCCATCTATGACCCCGGCCTCCCCCGCCCTCCAGGTCGACATCAGTTCGGCGGCGCCCACACCTAACCTCACGATGGAGCCGAACAGCCCGTCGAGCAGCAGCCCGCCGAGCACTACACCCAGTGCTGCGGATGAGGCCCTTGTCGATGTAGGGGCTAAGATCGAGTGCGCCGGAGAAACGGCGGTTGCGCCGGTGGTGCATGTTGATGAGGCTTAAATCCCGCGGCGAAGCATGATGCAGCCATCTCTCAAACCCCATCCAGGACTCCTCCTCGACTAACAGTTTCTAATCGCGCGGTTCCGTCACGAGCACGGTCCTCTCCAGTTCATTCTCGAGCTTGTCTAAATATCTCTACATAACGACGATACGGCCATAGTTTTTGCATATCGCACCCGGGCAGAACTGCGTGCAGTTATGCGTTACCGGGGGGAACACAACAGACCCGACTTTGTCAATACACCATGACCAGCTTGGCGACCATCGCTGTCGCCTCTCCCCGGCGTCATCATAGCCCGGTGGTACATGCCTATCTTCCGACTGATCCTATACATGTTCTAATTTGTGCCTGCCTCTTCCTTCTTTTGGAGCCTACTTTTTTACACGCATATATGCACCTGATCTCCCAGAGGTTTGCCCCACGGCAAGCTGCTCTCGACTGCTCTCGACTGTGCTCTCTGTCGAGACGGCGGCGCGACCACACATACAGGGAATGTCGGACGGACAAAATTTCTTGCTGCTCTTTTCCAAGATACGGGTTTCCAGCATCCATCTGGTCATACATTGGGGCTTTAGGCACTGTTCACATCTCGCTCCTTGTTTAATGAGTCTTTTTTCTTTCGATTTTTTGGATTATTTATTTGGCACTGCTCTTTGTTGCTTGAGAACTTGGGGTTGGGCCGTCGAGGGATGGTGGCCGGAACATCCCTCAGCCCTCCTGCCCCTCATGGATGCTCTGCTCGCTTCGCGGGCGCTCAAGTCGACAGGCAAACGGGCTAGGCTTGGTTCTTTCGTTTTGAGAGAGGTTCCCTGCGCCTGCGTGGCTGCAAGTCGCCGAGTTTGCCTTAAAGCTCGTGACGCTTCGAACCACCTACCCAGCCACCTGGACACTTGTGCCCGCCCCCCTTTGCTGGACCTCCTGGATAGGAAGCAGGCCCAGGCAGATTCTTCGCTTTCAACCACGACAAGAAGGGTAAAAACAGACGGGGCTTCTGGATGACAACGGCTCTTTGGGGGGATTCAGTCTTATCGCTTGTACTTTTACCATTCCGCGACTTGGAGGCTGCAACGGCGCATGGTGTGAATGGGTGGATTATAGCAAAGGAACGATCTCCATCATATCTAAGGTGCGACGGCGGGAGCTACAACGGATCAGGGCCCACGGGAGAGGAAGGGATACCTAACGTAGATGCCCTAGATTTAAGGTCCATAGGTCTGACATGAATTAGAATGGAGTGTGTTCATATTTACCGTGTATGTTTTTTGCCTGCCGATTTCGTCGTCGGCCAACTCCCAACTAAGCTCGAGATCACATTGTTTACTTCACGGCGGGTACTTTGAGGGTGTTGACTAGAGGGGTAGGACTTGTGGATCTGGTGTAGAAAGTGGCCTGCGTTGCGCAGACGAATCGCTCGCCTTGAAGTATACATATATATTCCTCTACTCCCATGCTCTCGAGATCCAAATGTCCCACCCGAAGCCACTTCTCGCCTCCTCATTTACCCCCCCCCTTCTGCATTCTCTTTTCCCGCACCTCAGATTCCACGCAAACGTTGACACCACGATACGGACGCTCGCTACTACAAGACTGTCAAGGGCCGAGACGCAGCTACAGCCATACATGATGTGTGTGATCCCTCCATAGAGTGCGCTTTCTGGCATTTTATGCCACGAGCCACCCTCGACAATATTTCGCGTGGTGCCGGCAACTTATGCCTGCACAACCACGCACGACCTCTCCAGCATTGCAAATTCCCTGTTGAGATCCCCCCCCACACCCTTTCGCCCCATGATACCCTCACCCTCTCCTTTCAGGGCTTCGGCTTCTCGATATCCTTGGCTGTAACACGATGCAGGAGCAACTTTGGAGGATACTTGTCCTTGCTGTTCTCCGAGTAGCCTTGAGACCAGTCGTAACCGGTAGCGTAGGCCAGGTAGGAGCCGTCGCGGCTGAACTCGATAGCGGTTACGATGCCCAGGTTTGGCATGCGCTTGACTCGGTTGTGGCTGGCAAGATCCCAGATGTTGATCTCGCCGTCGGCGCCGCCGGTCGCAAAGATGTAGTTCTTGGTAGGGTGGTAGCTGCCGTCGTTGACTGTCCAGACCTTGATGGGATCTTGCCTTTGCTTTGGCTGTTGCATCTCCCGATGGCACTTCCACGAGAAGTCAAAATTCCTACGCAACAGGTCAGTCACCGAGGCTCCGGGCCGGCGGCCTGGGGGAGTGGGGGAACTCACTTGGATTCTTTTTCATCCGTAGTGCCAGCGCTGCATCGACCTTCGATGCCTCCCACTGCCCAGTGGGTGCCGTCGCCGGAGACGGACAGGAAGCGACTCTGGTGGTTGAGCTTGGATAGTACCACCTTGGCCACGACGGACGGTCCAGCGCGGAGGTTGACGAGATGAACTTTTGTGAAGTCGGCAGTCGAAACGGCGAGGAGGTCGCCGGCAGTGTCTACCGAGTAGATGCGCTCACCGAAGTCAACGGTGCACAGGGGCTTGGCGGTCTGGCGCAAGTCCCAGTAGCGCAGCGTCTTGTCCCAGGAGGCTGTGGCGAGAATGGAGGAGGGCGAGCCTGGGATGCTGACGAAGCGAACGGCGCTGATGGGTGCGGCGTGCGCGTCGAACGACACCTTGCTGCCCGATGATGCCTCCAAGAGGTGGACTTTCTTGTCGGCACCACCTGCAGCCACGATGGCTCCGTCCTGCGGCCGGGAGTCAGCAAGGGCACGGAGATCGGCCAGAGGCCGGGTCCCCTCCCTTCTGAAGAGTCGGCATGCGGGAGGCGGGAACACTCACCTATGAAAGCGGGTTCGTATTCGTGGTTCTTGTCTTCCCCCGCGTCGCTCCGAGAGAGAGAGAGAGCTGTAGGGTTAGATTCATGAAGCACTTACCTTGGAGAAGTCGCACGAGAACACCGGGCCCTCGGCCGCGAGCAGAGCCGCGGCCTGGATGGTGGCGCTGTTGGCGACGTTGTAGATGCGCACCTTGCCGTCCCAGCATGCGGCCGCCAGGCAGTCAGCCACGGGCGACCAGCGTAGTGCTTGGATGGTGTCGGTGGCATCCGGCGGGAACGCGAAGTCCTCGCTGGACGGCGCCGAGGCACCAAAACCAGCGTTGTTTCTCGCGAAGAACGACATGTCAGGCCACAAGGCACAAGAGTAGAAAAGATGTTGTCGAGGGATGGAGGTAGACGAGAGAGAGAGAGTGGGAAGAAGAGTCGCGATTCGCGTTCCCAAACATCCAAGGTACCTCAGGTCCGCAAAGATTGGCGTCTTTAGTCATCCAGGCGTGCAAAGCAGCGAGCCAAGGCAGCAGCCAAACAGGCGGCCGCCCCGTCGGATCACGTGTGGATATCTATCCTATCATATGAGTCAAGATCCACTGTTGCTAAACTCCGCCTTGGGAAAGGTTAGCTGCCAAGGTATCTCAGCTACATAACGAATAGGTACCCAGTGATGCATGGCAGGGAGTCGTGTCTGCAGTCATCAACGCTTGATAGCGCCAACGCCTGCTGTCCTCCTGTCCCTAGAAAGGGCATGCCACGGCCGAGCACGGCAACATCCAAAGAAAGAGGGCCGAGAAGAGCCCGGCCTGGGTCCTTCCCGCCAACCCAACGCTACCTCGCCCAAGCCTCACACCCCCAGCTCTCACCCAACAAGACAGACGGAATCACTAAAACTCCCTCCTAAAGATACCGACCAAGACCGTGTGACTGTCTATCAGACAGGGACGCCGTCTCCGGCAAAAAAGAATGCACTCGACGTGGGACTCGAACCCACAGTCTTCTGATGGAGTCATTCCGCAGCTACTTAGTAGTAACTAGGAATCAGACGCCTTACCTGTGAAGGTGTTAGCGTCCTGACGCAGTACTAAAGACCACGAGAAGGATGAACGGACCATTAGGCCAGCCGAGCATGTTTGTATGTGTGCACGAAACTTTGCTGGGCTGCTGCCTTTTTAAGACTATAAATCTCTCTCAAAAGTGCGGGGTAGATGTGGGCAGAGGCACATGTGCGCACAGACTAAAACACTGTGTGTTAGTGACATATTTAGGGACAGTCGAGATGAGAAATGTCAAGGGGAGGTTGTCTACCCTTACACCATTCAACATAAATGACTTTAGACCTTGAGACGGGTGCAGGAGAAAGATCCTTCCTCGGATACACTAGGAAAGTACCTAGCCTGGGTGACGACGTCCCTTCCGTGAAACCGTGTTGCTTGGGCAGGTGCGACGGCAATTGTCGAATCACCAAAGTTGCAGCCGCAGGGCTGACCATGTCGAGGGACCAGAGGAAAGGACGCGCTGCACAAGTAATGGCTTTCTTTGTCTGATATGGCATAGTATCGGGCCAAAAGAACCCACTTTTTGTTCGATGAGTTATCAAGAACTGTCGTGCCGAGAGAAGTCCTGCAATGCGCACTTGGCCGTCCATGATGCATAGACACATCATCTACAAATAGACTTGTTGCCAAGTCCAGCTCAAGGTACAAGTATGTTTGCCTGCTGAGGCGGGTATAGTGTAGACCCTTGTTTACCCTACCCGGCTCCTGGCGGCAACAGAGACTCAGTCAAATGAACCCCCCTCCTTTTCCTATTTCCAAAACAATGTGCCGATACTCTACGCACTCGTGGAGGTAGTAGCGTCGTACTCTTATTTCGCATCCAAGGCACCCAGCGTCGGTTGGAGCTATGGCGAACAGGTAGGGAGACCTTCAAGTCGGGGCCATTTAGACCGTAGATTGCGATGGGTTGGGGCAGAGAACTGGTTCCCCGCGTTCTAAACCCTAAAGGGGTTCTGGGGTAGCCCGGAACCACAACACAGGACAGGCGCTTGCGGGTTGAGCGATGCTACGATGCTAGCTTATTTTGTCAGGAGAGAAGTGCTGGGAACGCGGGTGGGGGCTCCCAGCCCTGCTGAAGGGCGAAGGAACCAGAGTTGATAGGCGTAAAAATAGAAACGACAGGCAGGGCGGCCACCAGCCTAGGAAGAATCAAGCCAGTGTCTACTTCGCTTCCGGACTCCCTCTCGGTCCGAGGCGCCGCGCAACGCCCACTTCCGTCACCTCTCGACGGGCGTCTTTCACCCGAGCCTGATTGACATCGATCCTAGGCCGTCGCGGGGCGCCGGGGTTCCTAGCCATTGATAAGATGGCGGTGCTACAGCTCGTGAAGCGTCCTGGTAGGGGGAAAAGGGTAGTGCGCCACTCCCAACAGCGGACTCACATCCGGACGACCACGTCTTGCCCAGTATGAGAGTCTCCAAGGTCAGCTTATATCGAACACACAGCCGGCCTTGGGACCGCGCGACTAATAGTACACGGACAACCTAGCTCCTTCTCTTCAGTTTGCTCTCGGAAGCTGTCTGCCCCGGCACTGCCCTCCCCGTTGACCATACGGATGACCAGGTCGAAGCGGCCATCGATGCGGGCACATTT
This sequence comes from Thozetella sp. PMI_491, assembly GCA_021432635.1. Lineage (NCBI taxonomy): Eukaryota > Fungi > Ascomycota > Sordariomycetes > Chaetosphaeriales > Chaetosphaeriaceae > Thozetella > Thozetella sp. PMI_491. The sequence continues at coordinate 107,031 of MU270117.1, forward strand.
CAGGACCCTTCAGCAAACGTCCGGCCGCGCTTCCGGTACTGGATCCCTGACGCCTCGGCCGACCTCGACACCGTAGTCGACGACGTCCGCGAGATAGCTCGTATTGGTGCGTCCGGATTCGAGCTGCTAGGCTTCTATCTATACGGAGGGCCTCCCGCCGGCTTCGGCACCTATGCGCCTGTGGACTGGTCTGTCTACGGATGGGGCACAGAAGCATGGCGTAAGTACCCCCCGCTGCCCTGCTTTTCCTACAAGCCCGCACCGCCTAAGGCATGTCACCAACCTTGAACAGGAAAGCTCTTCAAAACCTTTGCCCAGGCAACAAAAGACAATGGGCTTGTCATGGACTTCGCGTTGGGGCCCAGCCAGGGTCAAGGCGTCCCTGCGCCGTATGACGATGAGGGCAAAGCTTGGGATCTCAAGATAGTCAAGACCACCCTCCTTCCCAATAGTACCTTCCAGGGGATTGTTGATGGGTGGGGCTCAGGGTCGCTCGAGGCCGCTGTCCTCGCGGGATCGCCGGTAGGCAGCACCAAGCTCGTGGCCGCGGACAGCCTCACCGACCTAACCAGCAGCGTCACATCTGACGGGCGGCTAAACTTCACGGTCCCGTCCGCTGAGTACAGCTACACGCTATTCACCGTCTTTTTAATCCATTCCGACTGGCAGGCCCAAGACAGCCCCCTACTGATGCAGGGGCCTCAAACCGCACCGGCTTCGTGGGTCCAGAACGGGTCTTGGGCGGTCGACCACTTCTCGGCACGTGGTGCCCAAACAACAATCAAGTTCTGGCAAGACCACATGCTAATTGACGGGGTGCGCGAGCTCGTGCAGGAGGTTGGCAACTACGCCTGGGAGGACTCTGTGGAGCTCCGGCAGACCACCCGCTGGACAAGGGGCTTTCTGCAGCACTTTAGGGAGGAGCACGGGTACGAATTGCAGGCCTTCCTCCCCGTCGTCTTCGGTTACAAAACGGACCAGTGGGACGCTGGCGAGCGGTACATGATGGACTATAGGGATACAGTATGTATCTCACACGCATGAACTCCGAGTCTTCCAAAGCGGTCATCTCCCTAACTAGCTCTCAGCTCATGAAGAGGTATAACGAGTATCTCACCGAGCTGAATTCATGGGCGAACAGGTACCTCAACATACAGTTCTCATGCCAGGTTTCATACGGTATGTCGATCGACGAGCTGGCGAGCATCCCTCTCGTCAATGCACCCGAGGATGAGAGCCTCGAGTTCGCCAACGAGATTGACCGGTACCGTCAGTATGCTGGCCCAGCAAACCTCGCTGGGAAGCGCATAATCTCCAACGAACTAGGAGCCCAGATCTACCGCGCGTACCAGCAGACACTGCCCGAGCTCCTCGATATATTCAAGCATGCCATTGCCGGCGGCGTTAACCAGGTCGTGATCCACGGGAGCGCAGTAAGTATTTCTCTCGTCCTTTATTCCCCTTACTGGGAGCTCAGGGTAGCAGCGGCGTATCTGATACTGCCTTTGGCATAAGCCATGCCCTCAAGACGCGGCCTGTGTCTCCCAAGACGCCCCTGAAGTATCAATATATAATTGACGGTCTCATAGTACTCAGGAAACTACCCCAATACGACCTGGCCGGGTATGGTCACATTCGGTTACCAGTTCTCCGATTCGCATAACCGCCATCAGCCAGCCTGGGAGGACTACAGGTCGAGCGTGGATTACATGGCCCGCCAACAGTGGGTAGCCCAGACGGGGATTCCTCGGCGTGACGTCGTGTTCTGGGAAAAGAGATACTGGTTCCCAGGAAACACCAGCTACGGGGAAACCGATCTCCTCCAGCGTGGTACGTTTAACTCGGCTCCGAAGTCCTCCTCCTACCGTGCCCAAAAGGAAGCACAATGGCGGTCTTGCTAATGATTGTCCCACTTAATCTAGGTTACACGTACGAGTATCTCAGCCCGGAGAATTTTGGCCTCCCTGACGCCAAGGTCGTCGACGGCATCTTTGCCCCTTCTCACCAGGCCTTCCGTGCCCTCGTGGTCCGGACCCTGGACTACCTGACGGTCTCCGGCACGCAGCGGCTTGCCGACTTCGCTCATGCCGGTCTCCCCATCATTTTCGATGGTGGAGTGCCAACCCGCATGTGGTCTTACAACCGGTGCGACGCGGCGAAGGTGAATCGCACGATGCATGAGCTCGCCACGCTGCCCAACGTGCACGTCGTGGACTCGCCAGCAGAAAGCTTAGCCGACGTTCTGGATTCCCTGGGGATCCAGCCACGGACACGTATAACCGCCAACGGGACATGGTACACCCTGTGGCGCGAGGATACCCGTGCCGACGTAGACTACGTGTTCGTGTACAACTCCGAAGGCAACGCTACAGAGGGGACTATCGAGTTTGCGTCCACCAAGATTCCATACTGGCTGGACGCGTGGACGGGCGAGCAGACACCTGTCGTGTTGTATGAGCAGCTGGAGGGCAAGACGAAGATTCCATTTTCCTTTGCCGGAAACCAGACAGCCATCGTAGCGTTCGTTCCCAAGCCCCTTGGCGCCGTGCCGCAGCACCACGCCACGTCTGCCACGTCCGGCGTCGTCCTCTCGGCTTCGGGAGAACTCCTCAGCGCCAAGGCAGGATTTTCACAGGGCCTTGGGCCACTGCGCGTCGTGACGTCTGACGGCGCTGCCCACGACTTGTCTCCCGCAGGAGCTGCTCCGTTCCAGCTCCAAAGCTGGAATTTGACCGTCGAGCACTGGGAACCCCCGGCAGACCTCGAGGACGCGGCGATGACGGCCACCAAATACAACACCACGCATCAGCTCGAGTCTCTCACCAGCTGGCAGACTATTGAGGGCCTCGAGAACGTCAGCGGGCGCGGATATTACAAGACAAGTTTTCGCTGGCCTCCGTCCGACAGCGCTGCAGTAGACGGGGCCTGGCTAGATCTCGGACGGGTGTTTCACACAATGACCGTGTCAGTCAACGGGCAGCGTCTCCCGCCGTTGGATGCGTCGCGGGCCCGCGCAGATGTTGGGCCATATTTGCAAAACGGAGATAACACGGTGGAGGTGGCGGTAGCGACAACATTGAACAACGTCCTGCGGCCCATCTACGACCAGCTCCGCTTCTCAGGTACAACGGCACTGAAGAAAGTGCCTCCACCGCAGGACTACGGCCTCGTGGGTTTGGCGATGGTAACGCCGTATAAGGAGGTGTTGCTCTAAGAGGGAAGTGATAGAGCACCGATAAATAAAGGGTGCTATTTAGTACCAGTTGCCAGCCAAAGCAGTCCTCCTCCCTCCCCCAAAGACCCACGCTTACGTAAAATGGGCCACTCAACCACCTCTATTCTGTAGAGAGATCTACACACATCTGCTTCGTGACGTGCGAATAGCTCTCTACATGGAGCGGTTAATGCCGGCAATGCGCTTGACAAGGCCATGAAGGAGAGCGTTGGCGAAGTGTCCAGTTGGGGCACGATCCAGGACATATGGGAGAAGTATGCCAACAGCATAGACACTGACGCAGCCAAGAAGTCCTGGATGGAACTGGCGCGGTTTATGGTGACCGCTATTGCGCACAAGGCTAGGGGCATATCTGGGATGGTCGAGGGCATTGTCGAGATCGTCGACAAGCTGAACCTCAATGTTGATGCACCCGGGGAAGAGGGAGAAGGATCGCCGAAGTGAGCAGGCATGACATGGAGCATGCTTTTCTCAAAGGAATCATCCGCGACGTGTGAATCTAGACTTTTGCCCTTTTGCAGTACGACAGCACTTGAGCAGGAACCCCCTTACGAGTATGGCGGTATTGTCGTCTCTCTGACAACCAAGACACAGAGCTATAACTTTGTAATAATGGAAAGCAACAAAAGCTTTGGTGCAAATCGCAGTGTCCCGTGTTGCTGTTCCCTTTAAAAACGACTAGATAGGCCCCCTTCACCACCCATAGTAGCACATTACCACAAAGACGAGATTTCATGTATGCCGGCTCGGGCCGTACCAAATAACCAACTCTGCCCCGTCACAACCTTACTCCGTGTCCTCCTCGTCTTCATCATGTGCGAGGAATAGCAGGTGCCGCAGTTTTCAGAATTCCCATGTACCTGTCTATATCGCTGTTACTGGCCCTCAGCTGTATATGCAGGGCGTCTTTCTCCTGTCCCTAGCGCCACATCCGGGCTGCCGCTTGCTCCTCGATGTTGGCGTTCCACTAGAGCTCCGTCTGGATGCCAATGTTGGCCTCCGTAATGTTCAGATCGTAGCCACCGGATGTTGCGGTCAAGAGGAGGGGCACGGTTGCGTCTGCGGTATTGAAGTCCTGCTGTACCATGTGCCTTCTTGCTTGAGATACGCTGCCGCCGTACCTGAGTGCCGTGACGCCGAAATTGTGCCGCAGAGTTTCGGCAACGAAGCCGAGGAAGGGAAGTGACATAATCGTCTCTGTAGGATCCATCTTGCGCAGTGATATATAGGTGTCGAGAAACGCGACTAGTCGATCCGAGAATAGCGCACCGTCTGCAGCTTCACCAACCATTTCTTTCTCACCTCCGCCTGGCCGACGTCACCTAACAGGCTCTGCTCTTCTCTCCCGACGAATTCATGCATCGGCCATCTTCACCCTCGTCATATTTTCCTCGGACAAATTGACGAGCATAAAAAGGATGCAGCCTTTCTAGCCGTGCGAAAGCGAGCTTCTAGGTTTTCTATCAGTGCCGTGGCTCATCTCGCTAGCCTTACCCGCTTCTCATATCAGCAATTTTGAAGTACGTAGCAACATACTTCATGATTTTCTGCGCCGCAATCTCGTTTATCTCAAAGGTATGGTTCAGAAAGCGGCTTTTTGGGGGGCTTCAGTATGCTAGATAGCGGGATATTGGTGAAAGTCTGGGGAAACTTCTACAGCCGTCATCTCACGGCCATATTTGGTATCTAGACGTGACATGATGCATTACGGGGGTTAAGTTACCTGATGTACTAATGCGGCTTGTAGAGCCTGAGGAGAGGAGATGAATATTGTCACTTGGTGGATGACTGTAGGTGGATGCAATAAAAGGAAGCCATCTTGGCGCCTTTTGTTTTGCAAAAGAGAGCCACGCAAGATCATGGTTTATAATGTACGTACCTAATTACTAATCGATATGGGCTCTTTAAGACATCCGAGGGCCTCCAAATTCTCTGGTGTTTGTAGTTTGAAGACCCCCTCCCGTATCGTCTCGTTTGCTCCCGCGTCTCTCTTAATGTGTATCTTTTTATACAGTGGGAAACCCCTTCTCCGAAAATTCAAGATGGTATATATGTAACCTGACGCCATCTAAAGGCGACCTAAGAGCCTCTGGGGAGTCCCCCTCGTCCTGGGAGAGCACTTCTCGTTGGCGGTAGGTTGTCGGACAGGATAGCCGTCAAATGGCCCGCCATCATTGATTCGTTGACTAACAAATATGTTGTCTTCTGGTAGACATGCTGTCCTCATGGACAAGGGCATTAGCCTATTTGGTATCAAATAATTCCACAATTTTCCTCCCCTGGCGCAGTTCACAATGCTCTTCCTTTCGGAGGCTTTCTGGGAGGGTTATTATGAGAAAGAGGTGTACAGTACAGTGAATATATATACGTTCGTATGCGCACCTCGTTTGGTGACACCCCGCAGTCGCTATTTAGACGATAAAGTCCTTGTTTCTCCTCGAACTCTCGTCATCGCCAGCGTCTGCTTCGTCTCCCTCGGGGAGCGTCGCTGGTTCGCCCAAGTCCTTCCTTCTGTCCAATGTGTTAGCCTTCTGTCTATCTCTGTAAATCTCATGCATCCCCAAAAATTTACGCTTCACGGGTGTACATGTAGGCCATCACTGATGTACTGATGATGGCTAGACCGCCGAATAGGATGAGAATCTGATAACCGTATTTGTATCGAGGCGCATCGTAGGTTGGGAAGAGAGCCACTAGGAAGTCTCAGTCAATTTGGTCCACTGCAGGTACTGGAGTGATAATGCTTACGCGGCATCCAGAGTACGAAGGCATACGAGATAATGTTGGAGGTCGCGACGAGTAGCTGCCGCAGATTGGGATCGGCAGCATTGAGATCGTTACCCCAGGCCTAGGATGCGTGTCAGTATCATGTCCCAAGAAGTTCGTATCTGTGTCTCGTGGTAAGAACTCACAATGAGCACGGGAGTGCCTGCAGACCCTGCGTACGAGAGGTAGAAGGCAAAGAGGAGAGCGCTTTTGGGTAGGTTCCATACGGTCAGCAAGATATTGGAGAGCATCATGAGGGCCATTAGGCCATTGATCAGCCAGAACCGATGGCCAAAGCGATCAGCCAGGATGCCCCAGACAATTGTGACAACGATGGCGAGAGCATTACCCGCGGTGGGTAGCACGTTGGTCTGGACGACGCTATATCCAGCCTTGGATAGATACAGGTTGAAGTAGCCCGTGGCCGTGTGGCATTGGGCGATCATCCTAGATTGTGAGGTTTAAGCATTAGCTGTCTTGGCCCCCAATTTTGGTATGTCTCCCATGCCCCCTCTCAAGGAATTTACTCTCAGTTGCTGTTGCACGTACACGTATGGGACGACGAAAGCCCAGATCTTCCAGCTTCCGTAGACTTTCCTGATGACATTCCAGCTGAGCCGCACGGGTTCCCTGCGGCCCAGCCTCTCGATTCGCTCGACACCATACCGCTTCTCTTCCTCGGTCCAGTAGAAGGCCTTGGTGGTGTGCGGCAGATCAGGAATGCCGAATACTCCCCATATGGCTATGGGTATTGAGATAACACCATCCATGATGAAGAGCCATCGCCACCCGGCGATGCCGTGCCGCCCGTTCATGCTCGAGTAGAGGCCTGCCTGAAGGTAGCCACTGAACATGCTGGCAATGGATTCGACCTCGAGCAGGATGGCCACGCGCTTGGTGAGCTCTTTGGGGCCATACCAGCCGCCAAGTAGAGCAATGTATCCGGGGAAGGCGCAAGCCTCGAGCAGGCCGATGAAGAAGCGAAGTACGTACATCTAAAGGGGCATTGGTGAGTTGCAAGCGCATAGCATCGGGCTGCCGTGTGCGGGGAGGGCATGGCATCGAGCGTATGCTCACCGTCTCGATGTTCTTCGCTCCGGCCATACCCATCACCAAGGCAGACCAGGCCACCTCACAGGCCGGGATAAAATACGACGGCCGAGCCCAGCTAAGCTGGAACATCTGGGCCGGCACGGTGCCGATGATAATACCGAGACTAAACCAAGTGTTTAACCAGTTCCGCTCATTCCCGTAAAGTTGGAGCTACATGGCTACTATCAGCCTTTCGGCCGCAATGGGTAGAGAAAGAAGTAAAGGCCGAGATATACACTCACATCTTGTTGCATGCCGCTGACGAATGCGTTGCCTGTGTTTAGAGGCGCCAAAGTTAGCAGTGTCCGACGTTCGCTAGCAGCTCCTCTCCACTCTTCCGATCGCTATCTCACTGTAATTCGTCTGGTCAAGGTATTTGATGAAATACCCTAGACAAATCGTCGGGCTGCACATGCCAGTTTGGTCAGCCAGGAGGGGTCGCAAATGTGCGAAGAGCCGGACGGCAGGCTCACAACAGGAAGCGGTCCAGTTTCTGGACATATCGCCGATTTTCGGGCTCGCCTTCGACTGAGTCCCAGACATATCCCACGATGTGACGCCACCACGACGTCTCCGTGGCTTCCCTGGCAGCGGTGTCTTCCGCAACTTGCACGGAGTCGACCTGCTTCGTCGTTGCCATCTTGACAACTTGGTTGGCTAGCACGCAGGACGAGAAGGAGAGGCAGAAGATTGAGCGGATAGAAGACCCAAGACCGGCAGGACGCGATGAAAGGGGGGGGGGAGGCTCGGCCAAACGTACTCCGTATGTATATGCGGGAGTCCAACCTTATGCGACGAGAGGCATACAGGCGTCCTACTAGGACCAACCGACTGGGATGAACGCCCGGGAGACTGGCCTTTGAGATAACGCCATACCGAGCTCCGATGGCACATGCAGCTCTCGTTCTACACTGGAATAGTGCGGTGGGCGGATGGGGCCGATAAGAAGACGCAGCGGGAGGGGCGTTCCGGTAACGACCAATTCAAGCCGCCCAGGCCTATCAGGCACCCTGCCCTGGCTTGCCCGTCGTGCGTGCCTGGGGCCCTCCTTTCCACTGTGTATGGAGACCGAGGCCCGCCCCAGCGGGGCTATGGAGTAGCCTCCGCCCGTGTGCGTACCGCCGCTTGCCCGGGAAGGACAGGGTGAATCCGCCAACGGCCGCCGCACCCTATCCACAGCCGAACAGGTCCTCCACTCGAGTCCCTCGGTGCTGCGGGGATAGAACGGAGGAAGGGTTTCCGCCGGACGCTGACAGGCCCTTTCTCTTCACTTGCGCTACACAGGCGACCACAATAATAGCTTCTCCCGTGCAAGCAGGCTTGTCAAGTTCCACGAGGGGGCGAAGGGGCTCCCGCGCCAGCCGTTGAGATTTCTTCCTCGCGGCTTACTGGGGAATCCGCAACGAGCCGTTGAAGCATAAGGATACCACTTGCCCCAACAACGCCCATGCCCCCCATGGCCTCGGCCCCAGACGCTGCCCTCCGGGTGAGCCTCGAAAAGGTAGACTTTCGGCATCCGACCCAGGTCACCGATGACAGCAGTGTGCTCACCTTGAAGAACCTGATCTCTGAGCCCCTGCTCCGCTGGCAGCCCGGCGGTCTCGTCCAGGCAGGCCTGTTCGACCGTTGGGTCCACTCCTCCGACGGCCGCCGGTGGTGCTTCTTCATCCGCGAGGGCGCCGTGTTCCACGACGGTAAGCCCTGCGTGGCCGAGGATGTGACCGCCTTTATATCCGCCATCCTAGAATCACGCGACAGTTTCGGTATGCGGTGGAGTTACCATCGATACCTCTCGCGGGCTCGCATCACCGCAATGGATACGCGGGCTGTCACGGTCGAGAACCCGGAGCCACTAGCAGACATTCTGGACATATTCACCGAGTTTTACGTCTGCCGGATCGCCTTGGACGGGTCTCCGGTCCTCGGGACTGGCAGATATCGGGTTTCGTACTTTGACCGGGAGGGAGGCACGGCGGTGCTAGACCACACGGCCCCAGCAGGCGCGCCCCTTAGCCCGCCACGCATCATTGCCACGGCAGAGCCCTGCGCACGGAAGCGCTTGGAGCAGCTGTGCCACGGCGTGGTCGACGTCGCGCTGAATCTAGAGCGGGCCCCTGGGCCGCTGACTTATGACCCGGCTCTGCAGTGGAAGAAAACAACCACGACGCTCTCCGTCATCTACTATCTCGACTGTACCAGCGGGCCGTTTAGCTCGCCCGCGGCTCGCCTGGCTGTAAACCATGCACTTGATGCCGCGGAGCTCTCCCAAGAGGTCTTTCATGGGCTCGCCGTCCCGGCCTCCACAGTCGTAAGCCCATTCCACCTCGGCGGGCGCCGCTCAGCGTTTCCACCCATCCCCTATGATCCAGGCGAGGCTCGCCGCTTGCTTGCTGTGGCGGGCGTCGACACTAGCGTACCCATAGTCCTGCGCACCCCGACGACTATGCCGGAGCGGGCAGAGGAGATCACCGAGTTCGTAGCCAGGTCGCTAGAGGCGGTCGGTCTGCGTGTCGTGGTGGAGGTGGAGGAGGACCGACGCCAGTATGCACGGCAGGTCGGACTAGAAAAATCCATTGGCGACCTAGCGCTCTTCGACAGCTCACCGAATAGCACTTACCGTGTTCTGAACGACAAGATCTCGAGTACAGCGAAGGGAGTCTGGTGGCAAGGCTACGAGGACGCCAAGGCAGAGGAGATGATCACCGTAGCGAACCGGGCAGTAGAGAGCCAGGAAAGAGAGTTAGCATACTCCCGGTGCCTGAAGCGACTGAGGGACAACCCGCCATGGCTGTACGTGGTGCATCCCATCGTGGTCATGGCGGCGCGGGGGGGTATCGAGGGAGTGTGTATAGATCATAAAGGCATGTTGGTCGTTAGCTAACCTAGGAACGAATCATTCAACCTCATTGCTTCTACAAGCCCTGGGGGCTACCCACAAGACAGCTATGCTTATACAATACAACCCCCGTTTGTTTGTTAGCGTGGGGATTAAAAAGCCAATATTTTCATAAGAAAAGCAATTGGCCCAGATAAAGGGGAGTTTACAAGGCCAAGAGGGATCGAAATGGCCCAGCGGGGAAGCACAAGGAGCCACAAGGGCCAACAAGGAGCCAAAAGGGCCAACAAGGAGCCAAAAGGGCCAACAAAGGGCTAGAGGGGCTAATAAGGAGCTAAATCGGCTAAGAACAAGGCTGTAGGGCTGGTTACAGCCTTCAAGCTCTCATGTCTTGCCCTCTGTATTGTACCAAGCTCACAATCATACAAGGGGCGAATTGTATTTACCCCAGTGATTACCCTCCTACGAAGTATGTATCCAGTGAGAGCTTGACTAACTTGGAGGGCATGACATGGGTTGGGATAGTCTCCTCTATCATTTGGAGAATCAGCAGGTGTCAGTGAGGAACAGCATTTTACACGAGTCACCAAGCTCTAAAATCCATAGTCTCTCCATCTCCACCACCACTTCGGTTTGGTAAGTCGCGTGTTTCATTCCCCATTTCAAAAGTTGATATTTTCAAGTCCTTTCTTCAGAACTGATATCTGGCAATACTAACCAAATCAAGTCCCATTCCCGGTCAAGAAACCATGGCGTCCATCAGCAACCAAAGAGATGGCGACCAGGACCGCGAGGAGCCCGTGCCTGAGCCCGGCGTTGACGCAACGAAGACCGCCGTATGGATGCACATTCGTCACCTGGAGACTCTCAACTCAGTGGAGAAGGTAGGACTCTGTCTGGTATTGACCGACCTTGGCGGCTGCTGATGCGAGGATAAGCCCTCTTGAACAACCAGGCCGTGATCGCCGCCCAGCTCAACAAACTGACGGAGCTCGTTCATGCCATCGATCTCAAGCTGCCGTCGCGCTCAGAGCTGATGAAGAACAAGCGACGTTCTTCCGCGGCCTCGATCGCTTCTTCGGGCAACGTCGACGAAGAGAGCATTGTCAGCGGTCCTGAGGACGAGGGGGTCGTGATAGAGGTGGGCAACCAAGACAGCATATCATTAACACACAGTGGTTTAGTCTGTGTGCACATGTGCCTCTGCCTGCCTTTACCCTGTACTTTTATGGGATATTTATAGTCTTAAAAAAAAGGAGCGGCCCTAGTATAGTTTATGCATATATATAAATATGCTCAGCTGGCCTAATAGTCCGTTTATATCCTTCTCATGGTCTTTAGTACTGTGTCAGGGCGCTAACACCTTCACAGGTAAGGCGTCTGATTCTTAGTTACTCCTAAGTAGCTGTAGAATGACTTGACATCTGATGTTAGAAGTAAAGATAAGCTGCGTTAAGAGAGAGAGGTATATCTATATCTATATAAGGAGGGAAAGATGAGAGGTGAAGAGACAGGGTAGAAGGCGAGATGGCGATAGGAAGGCCCGTGCGGGGGGAGGGGGGAGAAGGGGGGGCCATCCAAGACTGAATGGCTTTCAAGCCAGAACCAGAGCCAGAACAAGCACTAATGAGAGATCAAATATCCAGCCTAGCTTGGCTACTGCAACTCTTCTATGTGTCCCCATGGCTAAGTAGTCGAATATCATGGTCAATGCTAAGGGACGACAGGCCAGATTTGTTCTTAGACCATGGTAGACAGTAGTGGTTTGGAGAACAAATTGACAAGCTAGATTTGTTTTTAAACCGCAGTAGATAGTAGTGTTTTGGAAAAAAAAAGAGTCAAGATGGGCAGATAGCTACAAGCCACGACATGCAAATTCCCAAGTGCTAGATGGCATGCGCAACGCCTCACTTGTCGACAAGGCATATTTTCTTCTCAGACCGTGGTGGCTCGGAGACAACAAATCGACAAGCTAGATTTGTTCTTAGACAGCTATGGTCTGAGGGAAACAAATCATCAAAGTAGGATTTGTTGCCAAATTGTCAACTCACTCCCCCTCGCCCCACGGGGCGTTCCCTCTGAAAAGATTATCAGTTGCATCAAGTATGCATTGCATTGTGTTTGTCATGTGTCTGCCGGTCCCCCCTTGTTTCTTCCCTCCATCATTTTCGTCTTGTCCCTCTGTAGCCGAAACACTTTGTAAGGCACTATGCTTAACTCAAGGCTTTAAGGAGCATGTTAGATCTCACTTTGGTAATGATTAGCGCTCAGTGCGGTTGGCTGGCCGGCACTCACACATACACATGCACACGCATAACACAGCTAGATAACCACGGCGAGGATCCGATGAACTCGTTAAAACCCAGGTCTAGCACAGGGCCTCACAAGGCAGCTCCTCCGGTTTCCCTGGGACTCAGTCCCGCATACCCCTCCGCATTATGACTGGGTACCTACGTAGACCAGCATTCTATAGTTGACAATGATCACATAAAGTATATGCATCTTGTGAAATTGAAGAGAGGGTATCTATGATAACTGCAAGGCTAAAAAAAACACAATAAATCAGAACACGGTTGGGGGAAACTCATGTTCCCCAGTCCCGTCCGCCCCCCACCACTTTAAACCAGAACCATAGGTCGTACCTTTCCAGTGGTAGGGGCCTGGGATTGTCTACTGGTTGACCTGATGCTCCGATTGATCCCGTGGACCTGCTCCAAGACCGAGCCGACATATCTGGCAAACAGGGCCACGCCTGACTCAGATGTACCCTTCTTTCTGCCATACCTCGTATATCTTGTCCCTGATCACCTGATGGCCGAGACTGCGCTGGGGAGGGTTAGCAAGCGCCTGTAAGGGGGTGGAGGAATGTGGAGGCTAAGAGAGTTCGGAAAGCTTCTTACCGGATGAAATGTCTTGCCGTAGTAAGTCGGGACGTACCACATCGAATTCTTCGCCACGAGTCTCTCGTAGGCCGGGGCAAGACGAAGAGATGGGTCTCGGTGCTTCGCGACGGCCATGTAGCAGACAGCCTTCTCGCCCCAATCCCCAGACTTCTCCACTATCTCGAGACATCGCTCAGGGTCACTCAGTGGAGAGAGGGATGGCAAGGTCTGCTCGACGATCGGGCCGTCGGGGGCAGTAACATTAGAGATGCCATTGTCAAGTCCGCCCGGCAGGAAGAACCAGGTGGTGGAGCGGTTGTAGGCGGGCTCGGTAACATTCGGCTCGCAGAAGCGGTGGCCATCGAAGGCATCATCGTAGTCGACGAAGAATACCTTGGGGGTGACGAACCTACGGTTGATCTCGGCGATGCTCGACCGCAGCTTCTCATTCACTGCGAGCACTAGGTCGTTCATGCGCTGGCGCACCTCTCTCTTTAGCTTCGGGCCCCCCCACCAAACGCCCAAGCTCTCGTCATCACAAGGCTCGGTCTCGGCGTTGAAGAAGCGCGTGTATCCCGTCACTGTGATGGCGAACTCCGGCCGCTTCTCCCAGTGCACCTTGTCGAGGATCTCCCTCATAACGAGCGTCAGGCGGTGTGTGAACTCGGGGCTGCGGATGTTCTCGTCGGAGAGAGCGAGCGCCGACTCGCATGTCCCACTGTAGAAGCTATAGAAGCGGAACACACACGCGTTCATGACATCGAAGAAGCCTAGGTCGTTGCCGCCGATCGAGAGGGTCGCGAAGTCGGGCGAAGAGTCCGGGGCGCCGAGGGTAGCGTTGAACGAATCGATCTGGCTGCTGGCGCCGCCCGACAGTATGTCTTCGATCACGCTGCCGGTGCACGAGAGCCACTGAAACGAGGCAGTGGCGTTGGTCGCGTTGGGATCGCCGCGGGCGGCGAGGATGTCTTGGTTGATGAGTTGCGGGTAGGCGCCGTCGCCCTGGCGGCAGTCGTTCTCCTTGCCCTCGACAAAGGTCCCGATGCCTGCGCTGTACGAATCTCCAAAGGCGACAAATCCTGTCATCTGGTTCTCGCGGTGACGACCCGAAGCGAAGTTCGGCCTAGGCCTGATCGTCGAGTCAGGCGACTGGGCGCCGAGGACGTGTTGCACCGCATCTTGCCTCGGCTCGAAGAGCTGGTGGTAATGGCTCCAGAGGCTAGCTGCATGGGCGGCAGTGAGGGAAGTGAGGAAGCACGCGCCATATGGACGCATCATGTCTCTAGGTTCGCGCTTGGAGCCTGGCTAGAGTCGGGTTGCGCTTAGCAGGACAAGACGACTGCCTCTGTCGGAGCCCGAGAGCCATCAACATGAGGCAACGGCGATGGGGGGATGGCGGGGTAATCGAGAACGTTGTACTGAGGTGGCGATGTCGTGCCCGAAATTGTTAGGTACCTTGAGATAGGAATAAGTCGTCTGACAATGGTGTCCAGCGACAGAGACCATCGCGAGGTGATGTAGCGACCAATGGCCTGCGCACATGGCTCGAGCTTCAGCAAATAGACCAATCAAACCACAGGACCTTGGATCAACCGCGCGTCCGGGGCCTCCTACCCCACGACCAGGCATCAGCCCAGCCGAATAATTGTTAGTGCACTTCTGTCGCTCTCGCTGATGCTCGTGATCAAGTGGTTTTCTGCCACAAGAAGCATCGTTTCTCCCATGTGAACTACACCTGGAGGCGCCGATTGACTTTGGAAGTTTTTCGGGGTTTTTTTTCTCTGGCTTGTCCGACTATTATCTCATGCGGAATGCGTCCCGTCGCGTTTCTTTTTGTCTGCACGAAGAACCCCACAATAGCTCCCGCATCCCTGGACCCTGGTTCTTCTCCACGAGCCGATGACTGGGCCGTCCGCAGGAGTTAACTATTTTAACTGTGCTACAGCAAATTTGGGTACGCGCCATGTAAAGGTTGGGTAACTACGGTATAGTTGGACAGAGGGCAGGCCCGCCAGCACCGCAACACAGCCTAAATACAAAATTAACAAAATACAACTCACCCCCCGTATGATTGTGAGCTTGGTACAATATAGAGGCTGGCAAGACATGAGAGCTTGAAGGCCAGTAACCAGCCCTACAGGCTTGTTCTTAGCCGATTTAGCTCCTTACTTGCCCTCTTCGCTCCTTGTTGGTCCTTTTGGCTCCTTGTTGGCCCTTGTGGCTCCCCGCTGGCTCCGTAAACTCCCCTGTATCTGGTTCAAATGCTTTTTAAGACAGTGACCTTGTCATTCCCAGGCTAACAAATAAACAGGGGACATATTCTATCCGAAGAAGCATTAAATTTATATCGTTCTTGTAGCTCTGCCGTACTCTCAGGCTTGTATACGGAATAAGGGGCATGATAGAGAATACGAGCGCGCTTCCAGTTTCCCGCTTGATCCCGGCGTGAATATCTTACAGCGATCCTAACCTACTAGCCATGGCTCCTATATGCCTCCTACCCACTGCCCACTATTTGGAAGATTATTTTGGGGAATAACCAGTTACGATTTGTGCAGCTTCGCCTTGATCTTGTCTTTCAGACTGACCTTGGTCTTTCCGCTACCGCTGGACCCCTTGGATTCGACTGTATCGGTGGACGAGCCCGCAAGACCGTTCTCTTCCCTCCGCATGCCCTTCTCCTCAAGGAGGCCTGGTCCATCTTGGTTAGCCATGCATCTTGCAAGTATTCAGCTCGGTGAATAGCGGAAGGGGGTCCCTTACGATCCGCCTCGCGGCCCGCGCCCGGGGCGGCGGCGTCAAAATCCCCGCCATCGGCCTTGAGCCCAGAGCTCTTGACCCACTGCTCGCCCGTACCCTCCCCGTGGCTGGTCTTCTGCGGGCCGTCCTCCTCCTCTGTGGGATTTTCCTGCTGCTTGGCGGCCCCGCTCTCTTTGTCGACACTGTCCGACGACGGCGCGTTGCCGGCATCGCCACCGTAGTGCTTGGCTACCTCGGCGATGGGCTGAGGTCCTGGGCCGTCGACCTTGACGGGGTTGTTGTTCTCGTCGACGCCGGCGCTGTCATCGACATTCTCCTTGGCCTGGGTGTTCTTGCTGGCGGGGTTGGTGTTGGGATCCGCAGGATCCCGCGTGTCGTTCTGTGCCTGGGAGTGGTCGCCAGCGTCGCGCGACGAATCTTTCATTTTTGCGGCGTTGGTGGGCTCAGACTCGTTGTGGGACACGGGGTTGCCGCTTGTGGCGGGTTCATCTCTGTGCTCGATGTGCTCTGCAGTTTACCAGTTAGCAAACGCACTGCATCCGCATCCATTTGTATCTGTTCTCGCGCTCTTTACTCTTTGGGCAAACATGTCAGTGATCTCGCTACACGGCTACTCTGGAGACGACAGGCTCGAGGAAACTTACCACCAATGTTTCCGGCGTCATACGGCTCGCCCTTGGAGACGTCTCCGGTAACGCCACTCATGGGCTCCTCCCTGGATTCGTTAGTTCCCCAGATGGCGCGGCTGATAGTCTCCATGATGCTGAATAGACTGGCAAGATTGTGATGGCAAGGTCTGGACCGGGACGAGTAGTTTGAGTCTAAGACTGGCGTGTCGCTAGGTAGTTTGGGCTGAGATCCGATGTGCTTTGGTAAGGATAAAGAGAACAAAATGGTCGTGACTACGAAGACTTGGCGGGGAGGGCGGTGACGTTATATGGAGGACGAGTTCTGGCCCAGTAGAGGAAATCCAAGGCCACCTACTGGAGGGAAACTACCTCATCGAAATCATCCCGTCCCGGTTCTAGAAGGAGGGAAGCTCTGACGTCTTTGTTGCAGGTCGCTGGTGGGTTCTCCGCCACATGCTTCAATTGGCAGCTGTCTGTCCACCCACGCCAGCATCCAGCCCGGCAGAGTTTCTCACACGGCTCCTACGTCTGGTACACAGCACCCACCAAGTCTTCCCAGAGGGGGCGGAAGCCAGTGGCGCGGCGGGCAACCACCCCCCCCTAACCCCTGTTCGGTGGCATCATACGCAGCCGAATCAAGAGATGCAGTAGAGAGGCTCTGCTTCATACGCAGGCAAGCCAGGCCAAACCAATCTGTCTTTGCCAGGTAGGGAAGCGGGCATTTGGTGGGTAGGTAAGAGTGGGGGGTGGGTTACCTATGACGTTTATGACAAGCTTCTTCCAGATATGCGGCATTGCGTCACTTGTCTTGGCAGATGCCCCACCCAGTCTCTCCAAGGGCAGGGAACCGGGGCGGGCAGCCAATATGACGCGCCGTCTTTGGACAAAGACGACAAAGTGGGAAGAGGGCCGGGCGCCGTCTCGGGAATCGAGAGGAAAAGAGCGCATGTTCTGCGTTTTCTCCATTATCGCGCCCGATGGCTGGCAAAGCTGGGATGCACGTGTAAACATTAGGCCGGATTCAGAGGCGAGGGCGCCTGTCTTTCTTTTTGCTACAGAATCAAGGGCCGGGCTAAATACTTTTACACGGCGACCGGGTCGGGTATTAAATACAATGTATAGGTTTAATGAAAAAGGGGTATCAACGAATCAAAGCCGACGTAGTAGACCATTTGTCTCTCTTGCCCGTCTCCAAGTTTCCGTCTAAAGACGCCTGGAAGGGTACGCAAGCCTTGGTCCCTTGGGAAGAAAAGAAGATGGAAGCTCTCTCCTGAAGCAGATCATGTAGAAGCCACCCTTGTAGGCTAACCCTCGCTTCAGCGTCCTTTTGAGGCAGCTTCAAAGCAGCCACAGGACCCCCAGGGTTCCCGCCAATGTTAGGAACCCACTGCCAACCACCCGGCCAGCTCCAGCCGCGACTATGGTGGCCTTGGCAGAGACTCCTGCGGTCGTTGTCGTAGAGCTGGTGGGACTGATATTAGCGGTTTTCGAGCTGTAGGTGCTGTTGCGATTTGACGACGGCGCGGACGAAGACGGCGCGGCGACAGGAGCGGCGACGAACGGGACCGAGGCACCGGCGGTTGGCAGCACCGGCGCTAGCTGGGTAGTGGGTGGGGTGAAGGTCTGGACAACGGGGCTCGTGCACGGGACGAGTACCACCATGTCAGTGATGGAGGTCACAACGAGCTTATGTATGACTTCTGGCGTTGTAGTGGCGGCGGCAGCTGCGGTGCTGGCTCCGGCCGGTAGCGCCGTAATGGTGGCAGACAGCGGGCACACGGTAGTGAACAGGTCAATGGTCTGAGTGACCACAATCTCGCTCTGGTACGACGCGGGGCAGTGCACCACGTTGGCGGCGCACGAGGTGATGGTGTAGACGCTGGTGGTATATACGGTGGAGGTGACGAGGTCCCCGCCATTGCCACTGCTGTCACCGCTGGCTGACGGGCCGACGCTGGTGACGGTCGAGTTGAGGAAGGCGTACGAGGTCGATGAAGACGCGGCATTGGAGAAAAGGTCCGACGCGCTCCTGCTGGCGGATGCGGCGGCGGATGCGGCGCTCGATAGTCCAGTGGTAATGACGCCTTGGGATCCGGTGCTTGTGGCCGCGGAGACTGTGCGATTCGCTGTCATCGAAGCTACAGATGTGCCAGCACCAGCCAAAGAACCGCTGGAGCCGGTGGGGTTGGTGGCGGCGGCCGTAGCGGTGGAGACGGTTGCAGACTCTGGGCCATCGATCCAGCACTGCGTGGCCGTCGGAGCCGAGAGAAGTGTTGTAGACACGGTAGGTACAGGTCCGATGGTGGTGTAGTCAATTACGACGTCTAGGTGAGCGTAGGCGCCCACGTTGAGATCCCACCACTCTCGCGTCTGCAGAGCGCATGTGGGTGTAGATTCAAGGATAGCAACGAATTCAATAAGATTAGCGTATATGCCCAACTCGGCGCCGGCACCGAGGCCGAGGATCATACCCTCGGCTCCGCACTGCACCCGGACGCGCAGGTCCGCTTTGAACGTAGCCTTGCCCGAGATGACCGTGACAGGGAGAGCTTTACTGCTAAGGCCGTCGCTATATTGAAGGTAGACTGTAAGTAAATGTTTCTTTCGCCGAGGGGGCAAGGAGAAACCCGATCGAAAGGGAAACGGGAGCAAGAGTTGGGGGGGGACGAACAAGAACGACTTCGTAATATCTCCGCGAAGGATGCTAGTCTCGAGGTAGGCGCCGTCGGCAACCTTGACGTAGAACCCCGCCTCGAGGTCGATTTGCTCTGTCAGGCTGAAGACCAGGTCGACGTAGAGGACTACGCCCACACTGCCCCCGACGAAATCGATCCCGAGCGGCGACTGGGACGTAAAAAGGTTAAGACTGTAGGTCGCCCCGCCAGTCATAGCGACCCTCATATCGACGTAAGCCTCGACGCCAGCGAAATCTAGTCTCACGACCGGATCGAAGATGGCCTCATCCGTCACCTTGGCCGTGATGATGCCCTTAGTGTAACAGTCTACGCAGGTCACAGCCAGGGAGACGTTGTCCGTGATGCCTGACTCGTCATGGGTAGTGTACGATCTGTCTTCAGTTAGCTACTGGCCACCGGGTCATGCCCTAGGCGAGAGTCTTACCCTTGAAAAAGCACATGGTCCTTCCACGTCTTCGTTATGTCAAACTCGGCCTTCTCCCTCTTCTCCAGGTGCGGCTGGCGGGCCACTGCCAAGGCGTCGCGGACCAGCAAGTCCGTTTGTGGCCCTACCGCCACGACCTCGGCAGGCCTAGGCGAGGCGGAAACAGATGCGGCCAATGTAGCAGCCCACACTAGTGGGCGGAGGACGGAGGGCAACATGGCGAAAGGAGCGACCACAAGGTACAAAAGAAAACAAATGAGTGAGGTGGCCCAGGTACAGGGCAATAGTAAGACCAGAGGCGCAACCGCCCCGTTTTAAAGACGACGAGAGCGAGGGCAAGATGACGACGAAGTCCGATGGACACCGGCTCACCGACAGCAATACTGGCAGGTAGGCAGGCTCGCGGAGTGCCAGCAAACCGGCCAGCAACCGCGTCTGGGACTGCGTGCGTTTTTGTATACCAACGATGCCATCGCCACTGTCGCTAGGAGGGATCCGAGATCCACCCCCCAGCGAGCCTCAACCTGGCCGTTGGCGACGTGGGAATGGCTGTTGGGGCTGAGACGAGCAATTCCACGGGGAATTGTCTGCCATCTCGCGCCCCTGTTGGCAGCAACCTGAGTGGGCTGGACCGCATCCCATGCCGGTTGCCTGTCCGGGACACCGAGCTAGGGATGACTGGCGCGATGCTGCTGCCCACGGCCATTCGGCCGTGGAGTTTCAAGTTGAATAGGGGCGTTGTGGGGTCCAACGGGTAGGAAGCGGTCCTTGAGACGTGATTGGCCAGCTGGTGTAAGTGAGCTGAGGGGACTTGCCCCAATGAGGACCTCCACTGGTCTATCCCGGAAGCTGGGGAGCCCTGGTCCGCATGTCCTCGATAGGCCTTGGCGAAGGCCTCCGGACTCGTAACCAAGAGGCGTCCACATCCAACATCCAAACCTCCTCTCGACCAAAAAAAAAATGAGATAGAAGGGGTAAATTGCACACCCACGCCTCTGCAAAGGCCGGAGCCCGGGCGGGGAATTGCGCAGCGTTTTGCGAAGCACCGCTCACACCCCAGTCCATGCACGTGTTTAGCCCAAGCAATAGACAGACCAGAGAAAACAGCACACCTTTCGAAGGAGGGAGCGGGCGGTCAGCGTACAGACATGCATATGTATGTATGTATATATTTACCAAGAATACTGAAGCTATATACAAGGCCTCTCCCGGGTCGGAAGGAAAATGATCCAAAGGGGCGCCGGCCCCCGATGTACCACGATATCCATCCCTCCTTCCTTGTCCATATCAACACACCATGAAATTTCGTCCGTCCCCGAGAGCACGATTCGGTAGCAATAACTTCAGGATGTAGCTAGGCTGAAGGGTCCGCAGAGTCGATCGAGATGAGCGCCCCTTCGGGTCGCCCGAAGAAGCCAAGGAGGAATGAGCAGAGTAGCAGGAGCACCACCATGACGACCCGGCTTACCACCGTCTTGAAGCCGAGTGACAGGAACATGATGACTGCTTTGACGACCGCGTCGACCGCCGGCTTGGCGTAGGCGTAGGCGGCGCTACCCTCGACCCGCTCCAGCATAACTACCATCTTCTCCTTCAGCGCCGTGGGGAGCAGGGACTGGAGAGGCCGGATGACGGAGGCAGAGGTCACAGGAGCGGGTAGACGCGCAACCTCATCCTTCAGTTTGGCGGGGAGAATTCCCTGTTCCAAGTCGGTGTCGGGCTCGACGAATCCGGTCTCGCGCTGGGCGAGCAGGGCCTTCTCATCCTCGGCAGACAACCAGTCCAGCCCGCGGCGAAAGCGGCGTCCGCCGACTAGCTGGCGCGACCGGCCGCCGGAGCGCGCCATCTCCCGCACGTCGACGGAGCGTGTCGTGACGTTGCCACCGCCGACCGAGATGGTCAACAGAGTGGGGTTAGAGTCGGCGACGGCGCCATCGACGTTGGAGGCGTCATTGGGCGCCACGTCATCGTACGGGAAGGCGTAGCCTAGGCCGGAATCATTGACACTGTGTATAATGCGACTGTAGTGGTTGGTGATGCTATCCTGGTAGTACTGGCTGACCTGTTCCCCGGTGGGCTGGTTCGCGTCGATGAGAAGGGTGGAGCGGTTGAAGGCGGCCGCGAGACGGGCGCCGATGTTGCCGATCTCCCCGGACGTGTCCGCGAATGGGCCCGAGTTGCAGTTGAAGATATCGGCCGCGCTGGGCTGGGCGAAAGAGGCCACTCCGGGGAAGTTCAATACCCCGTTCGAGACCTGGGCCTGCTGGACCCCCCACTCAACCTGAGTGTCGATGGAAAGCGAGGTGCTCGCATACTTCGACCACACCGCGTTGACATATGGCTGGTAGTAGCCGTTGAAGAGGCTCGAGTTCATGGCCATGCCCTTCACGGGTGACAGCGCGCGGAGGTTGGCGCCCGACGGGCCGGTGATGACCAGGTCCTTCCAGCCCGCGCCATCCTTGGCCGACTGCGCGATGAGCTGCTGGCAGATCGTGTCTAGGGCCGTCGAGCTCATGCCCTTGACCTCGAACGTCTGGCCGGATGTGTTTTGTAGCTTGAGGGCGATGGGCAGCGACGCAAAGTCAACGTACGTGATGTTGGAAAAGATCTGGAACGAGTTGAAGGTGAACTCGGCAAAGCTCCACATGAAGTTGTAGTTGGGGTCCGAAATGTTGCTCGCGGACGGCTCAACCAGGCCCGGGCCGGGGTTTAGAAGGAAGGTGAGCTGGTTGTCCTTGCAGAACCAGATGCGGCCACCGGCTGCCTGAGGGATGGTGACAGTCGTGGTGCTGCCTGGGCCCCCGAGCCGGATGTGGCAGTTCGCCTGCAGGGGCTGGCCGTTGCTACTCGGGGAGCTCGGGTAGTAGATGCTTTTACCGTCACTCTGGAGCAGGAACACGGCGCTGTTATTGTTGATGTCGAGACCCGACACGTACGCCCAGACATTGCTCGAAGTCGTATTGTTGACGAGGGCGACCTGCAGAGTCGAGCTAGTGGCGGCCACAATCTCAGCAGTCCCTAGCTTGGCACTCTGGGCTATCTGAGGGCTCGTGGGGGCCTGCAGGACGCCGTACTGCTTCTGGATCTTGAGCGCGTCGTCGAGTGTCGTCATTTTGGCAACCTTGGTCTTGGGGGATGGATATTTTTTTTTCTCGTTTGACTGGGAAGGCCGACAGGCTAGAGTCGGCGATGAAGAAGCCGGAAACGAGATTCAACGTGGGAATAGGCCTAAGGTATAGCCAAGCTCGATAAAGGAGAGAGGAGAAACAACGATGGAGACCCGGATGGGATATAAAACAAGCGAGCGAAGCTACCTACGGTGGTGATAGACGGTGAGGAACCCTGTTAACCCTCCTCTGCTGACCTTTGAACCATGTGTTTGGTGGATGCTGGAGAACTCCGGACTTGTGACTGCCAACTGGGCACTTTTGACTGTTATATACTGGAGGGAGGTGGGAAATAAGGGTGGTAAGGTCAGGACCCTGGGAGCAGGGCTTCACCACGCCGGAACACCATCCCATGTATCCTGGTCCTGGGGCCAGTATTTAGCGCCGTTACTACCGTCCTACACCCTCTCACCCTTGGGGTACGATGCCGCTTGGTCCAGGGTAAAGGGCACGAGATATCACATGTGGCAGGCGAGGTTGACCGGATCCCACCCAACCTCAAAAGGCTCTCCTGTCCCGTATGTGCCACCAGGCTATTAGCACGGCCAGGGAAGACTCTTGCGCTACGGAGGTACCGGTGTCATCCACACGCCTGGTGGTGCTTCATGCCGCACTGCTGCTTCAATATTGGTAGATGCCGCGTGATGTGATGAGATTAGCTAGGGAGTGCGAGGTAGGGTCCTGGGATTCCCATGCCTGGCGTGGCAGCGACTAGTCGCCTGCAACCCAAAATGGGCGGTATCCTCGCACTGAAGAACATGTAGACCCGGGCATCAGACAAGGGGGTGGGCTCTTGGGTGGGTGGACTTGGGTTTGTGTAGCATTAAAATTGAAGCGTCTCTTTTCTTCTTCCGCCGGTGCCCCTCGTCTAGTGGCCAACTCTCATCGTCGGTCCGGCACACGATGTAGCCTGTCCTGGACAGGAGAGAGGAACCGCATGTCTTGGAAGAAGGAATACATGGGGAACCTTCTCTATGGTCCTAGATGGCCACGGCAGTGGTTAGACAGGGGCCTCGACGGGAGGATCTGGCTATCGATCTCAGGTGCCTGGATTCGACCGTCCCACATTAAGTATACTGATCCTTCCGATGGGACCGCCTCCTGCGCGCCCCCCCTCGACCGCAGCGTTGCCCACCAATACATAACCAAAAGTGCCAAAGGAGCCGCACAGGATGAACCTCGCCTCGAGATTGGTTGCCATATCAAGTAACCCACCGGTGATCGACGGTCAAGAGCCCCCTTTTTACCCTGCTGACCCCGGCTCGAGGAGGTCGTCGTATGGCCCTTCCACGCTCACCAAAATTCCCAAGGCACGCATGGGGGCTTCTTTCTCTCTGTTTGGCGCGTGTTGTGCGTCCTCCTTCTCACCATGGGCAGGAACCTCCCAGTTGTACGGAACACATGTCCCTAGCCGGGCTCTACTCGAGAACAAATTGAAGCAGGAGGAACCCCGACACGTGGTGCGGTGGCAGCTCAGTGTCTCGAAGGCGTGATGTCTCAAGTGGACGCCCGAGAATTCGATTCGGCAGCGGCTGGTCAGCAGCAGATGAGCGTGGATGACCACGCCCAGTAGCGCCGCGGCGCTTCCCCCCCGCATCGCCGTCTGGCGTCGGAGCAGGAGGCGTGCATAAAATGGCCGCCTTGGCCTATCGGTCCGCAGGATGCAGGAGGCTAGCGTGGAGCGTGGATGGTGCCGTGCGGGATGCGGCCACCATTGGGAGCCATCGGCTTGCGCTGGCCATTCGGGAGTCCTGAGTGGTCGCAGTGCCTGGTCCTCCTCAATTTCGAAGGCTCTCCTTTTCTGTCATCGCCTCGTCTGCCACTTTGCATTGGGCCGAGAAAGCGGAGGGGGAGTGCAGGGGGAGACAGCGGGGCAGGAGTAGACCCGCTGCGGCGGCCCAAGTCGCCCTCGGCTTGTTGTGCCAATGAGGGGGGGGGGGGGGGGGGGGTCTGTAGTTCGCTCAGTCGATCTTGCCTTGCTGCGAAGCTTTCGAGCCACGAGATCATCGCGCCTCCGCAGAAGCAGGCACAAGCCATCTGACGTCGGGTCGACGTGTCAGATACAACAAGCCTTGCGCCGAACGATCTTGGTCAGCAGGAGACCGCTGGTCCTCACGGCTTCCTCTGGCCGGATCTTCGAGCAACTGAAGACGCCCGTCGAAGACACGTCCCACGGGAACCACAGTCCTAACCGGAGGTGACCTCTCCTATGAGGCTCCGCTTACGTGTCCGTTTGCCTCTCTCGAAGAGCTATGCTACGCACTTAGAGATTACTAGACAGCCTTCCTTACGGCCCAGCCTCCCTTTCGTCGTACGAAGTAGCCGGTCAGTGCTCGGCCGTCACACTGCAGCACTACAGCTTTCCCGCAACCAAAGGCATCCGCAATCGCGCCCTGATCGAGAGGCTTCCCGAACTAGCCACCGAAACAGACCCCCCGGTAATAAGGATGTTCGTGGGATTTGCTCGGGCCGGAGGGACTGTTCGTCTGAATGTTCAGGCCTTTTTGGCGTGCGGGGCTCGCACCGGATCACTAGATCCTAGGGGTGCCTTTTTAGAGGCATGTTACACAAGACTCGATCCAGCCATGAGCTTCAATGCTGTTATCTTGCGTGCTCATCTTCTGGTAGTCATTGTAGCTGGTGCCTCCCAGAGAGTGGCCCAACAATCTGCTCCACGGACGGCTAGCTACGGCGGCCATAACCCTTGAAAACAGGGAGCGGTGGAATATACAGAAATCTATTTTCAGCACGAAGTTAAACAGTAGGCCTTCCGTACAAGAAATGGTATGCATATTTTGCCAGCCCCTATCCTTGAATGACCGGGTACTCGAGCAACCACTCTAAACCCCCCTCCCATCCCAAAGTATCAGCGCAATCTGTGTCATAGTTGATGACACAATATTCCGAAAATGGTCATCAATCGTTCGTGCCATATGGAATGGCCTCCCACCGAGTAGAGGCGGCAGCAGTGCACGTAGCTCGTCTCCCACCCCGCTCTAGCATCAGAACAGTGGCCATTGAGAGACGAGGTATTCCTCATCCGGATGAGATATAAACCATGAAAAGAGAGTGACGAGAATAAGCCCACAAGACGCCTTACGGCGTACCTTTGCGCTGCCAGGGTGGCCCACCTTCCTCACGTCCTACTTCCTCCCCTCACCACAACCCCACGGCACAGCCAAAGGCCGCGAGTAAGCTCACCGGCGTTGCCCATAGGACCGGACTCAGTCTCCCCCCTTCGTTCCTGCCAGATATTGTTTGATTGTTCGTCATGTTGTCCCTCCCGCTGAAGAACCACCCACCCGCCGTGGTGTTTGTCTCGCTTACTTCTGGTATCTTGCACACGGCCCCGGTAGCGGTGGCGTTAATGCATCGATTCTTCCAGTCCCGGTTGCGCGTCGCGCTGGATGAGTTGAAGTAGGCCTTCACATACTTCACCGTCAGCACGGCATCTAGTGTCGGGGGCCCACCCGACCACAAGGCGTTGCCATTGCTCCAGTGCTGTAGTATAAGGTGCCCGGAAGAGCTTGGAACTGCACTTCCATTCATCTGGGCGAGCAGTTTCCCGTCGGCGTAGAATAGTACACGTCCGGGAACGTAGTCGATGCGGTACTCGTGGAATCCATCTGTGGGGTTGAAGGGTAGGTAGGCTTTGATGAAGTTCCCAGTGCGTTGAGCATCATAGCCCGCCTCGGCAGCCTCACGCGACTGCAGTACGAGGTTTACGGGGTAGCTGTTGTTATTCGTGTTAAAGTCTTTATTGAGAAACTCCATATCAATCTCTGCTGTGTCGTTGAAGTACTGTGCAGCTCAGCATTAGCGTTCGCCGTACATTGCGCGTCAAACCCTGCATGCGACCATCGCCTGTCCTCTGCTCCACGTACCCAGAAGAAGGCAGCGCAGGTGCCGGGTGTCTTGCTCAGCTTGAGCGAGGCCCTGAATGACCCCCAGAAAAGATCCATCCTCTCCGTATCGATCTCAGCTACGGGTACCATGCCTTCTACCCTCTGTGCCCGCACCATCAACGCCAGGCCAGGATCTGTGGCACCGCTCGGGTTTGCAGCGACATTGTTGGCAGAAAACATCTCACCATAGTCACCTCTTGCGCGCGTATTCGTAAGATTGAATGCCTGCCGAACCCAGTCGGCGTTGGCCGAGATATTGTTGGTCTTTGCGAAATCTGACTCGATCAGGTCGGTAAAGACGTAGGGCGTAGCGGCGCCATTGATAGTTGTCGCATAGCCACACTCACAGTCGGCAGACGCGACCGACGCCAACTGGAGAAGGAGAAAAGAGAGAAGTTGAGAAAAGAGTGCGGGCCGAGAGAAAGAAGGGAGCAAGCGCAGAGCGCCTGGTGCAGTCCTCGTTGCCATTGCAGCCTTTGCCTGCTGAATCGAGAGGGTAGTTCCCGGCACATAAGAGAGGACAGAAGTTTAAACACGGCGTAGCCGAAGAATGACACCTAGATTGTGGGCGAGAGGAAGAGAGTGGAGAAAAGGAAATCGAAAGTCTCGTTCCTGCTGGTAAGGGCGTTGCGGGCTATTCGTGGTAGGTGTGGGAGAGAGGGCAGCGGAACAAGTATCTCGATCGTGTGTGAATGTCGCAATCAGACACCTCATCTGGCCTATTTACTCCCCCCTCGGCTGGCGGTCTAGTGGCAAGGTATTTTGGCTTAGAATATCTTGGTGAATGCAAGTGACAAGCAGTGCCGTGGCCTAGATAGAGGGGAAAATATCTATACGTAATGGCCTGGAAAGGAGAGACGGAGGGAAGGGAACGACTGAGAGCGCAAGCATGATTCGGACGAGGACTGCAGCTACCAAGCAAGGAGGGACCTGGCACCGGTTGAGGTTGGAGCACTGATGGCTGTCAAATGAGAGACAGCACGACAACCTGCGGGAATCCGAGGGTAAGTTGTAAGGGCACGCACCTGAAGACGGCGCGTGGTAGCCAAGGTGTCGGAATGCACTGCACATATACGTCCCCCAACCGCCACTCCCACCGCCTAACTGCTTGACGTCAAATCTGACCACCCACGGTCGGTGCGTGCATTCCCATGGGCACGGCCTGGGTCTTAAACCGATGAAGGCAATAGGGACTGTTCGCCAGGAAACCCCTGCTCGTGTGCTCCTCGCTGACTAGGATGGTTATATTGCCCCCGGGAGCCTCCATAAACAACACAGCCACCCGTCCTCCCCCCCAATGCCGTTGTTTGTACCTCTCTTGCTGGAGATGGTTACGAAGTAGAAACCACCGGCGCCGAAAGCCAAGGAACCGGCGGCGTGGAGGGCTACGCCTGAGCGACGCAGTCTAAAGCGACTTCAAAACATCGGACTAAGCCTCAAAGTCCATGCGTGCTATCCCCAGCTGTTAGCGCAAACGGCTACCACCGCTAGTGGACAGCACCCCGCGAGATCACCTATCATTTAGACCGCCCACGCGTACCATCTTATTGAGGGTCAGCCTAGTACATTAGTAAGCCTTCTTGGGCGTGGGCCCATCCAGCTAGGCTACAAACGCAGGGGGTAGAAAGCGGCCACACGATCACAGCCGCTGCGGGTATAGGCGCTCAGACGCGCGACATGCTCGTTGCCAGCCAGTGCTGCCTGGGAATGGGATAGGATGGCCCAGAGCGCCTCGACACGCGGGGCCTTCCGAGGCCAAAGCAAGGCAACTCTTGCCAGATGAAGCACACGAGATATGGGTTACAGTAAAGGTCAAACCACCGAAACAGAGTCAGCCGGAATAAGGAGGAGAGGGGGGATATATGTATTTGACGGAGAGACCTATCGACGCTCCGCTCGCAAAGACGCTCGGGCATCTCCTTACGTAAAAGCAAGACTTGACATTAACAATCTGGCTGTGCTCAACGAGAGCTCTGTCTGGCTATCTGCACCCAGGAAAACGCTCCCTTGAGAGAAAACAAAGAAAACCCGTCCGTTCCCTTCCTGGTCCTTCCGCCGATAGCTTGACCGTATCTAGTACAGGAAGTACAACAGAAGAAAGTGCAAAAGAGGGCGAGCCGAGCGAGAGCGTCGAAGTAGCAAAGCGCAAATTGTTGTTTTGATCGAACAAGGTATCAAAGACGAGAGTCGAGAAGGTTGAGAGATACGAAAAGAATATCCCGGATGTGGAGGGTGATAGAGAGAGGAGGCGACCACGTTTGCGTGAAAGGCGAATTAATAAATGTGGTAGAGGCGCCGTAGCTAATGAGACAGGGAGAAGGTGAAGAGTTCCCTCCACATGGACCAGCCAAAAGTGCAGATATTAGGTTTGCGCCAGGAGCGCGGTGGTCCCCCCTTTCCGCCGGACCAATGCGAAGCCTGTGTACCACCAAACCTGCCATCCGTGTTGCCAGTGACCATGAATGCAGACGCAAAATGCAGCAGCAGAGGAAGAACCTGATCACGAGAAGAAATGACGGGGAAGAGAGGAATAAAAAGCGATACCCTCAAGAACACCCCCATTGTCGCGCCCTGAGAAATAGCGAAAAGTTACCAGACCAGACTGCTTGTCGAGAGACGCAAAGAGGTATATGCCTAGGAAACCCACCCTCGCAGAACATAGGGAATCGTCAACATCATCAAATAGAAACTAGTACACGCTATCCTCGTCGGCCCCCTGAGAGGTCATTGAAGGCGTAGAGACATTGGAGGAAGCGGCAATGTCGTCCACATAGCCCACGAGGGCCTGCGAGTGGAGCTTGAAGGAGTCGCCCATAAGGCGAGTTATCCTGCACGTATCGAGTCAGTATATCGGCGGCAACAGCGAAAAATTCGTGTTACTTACCCCCAGACAACCACCTCATCCAGCATCGAGCCCCAGAGCCGAGCCACAGTGTGGCTGAGCTGCGGGCCGTACGGCTCGTCCAGCTCCTTACCAAAGAGCATCCGCACCTTGTTGTACATGACCAGTTCCTCCTCAGACGCCGGCTCCTCATCGTGTTCCAGACGATAGAGCCACAGGCTGAGGATAATCATGAGGTCCATGCCGCACAATGGATGCTCGATGCTCCAATTGGTTGGTGAGGTCCTGGCGACCCAGCGGACGCCTTGGGCCACGGCCGTCTCGACGCAGTTGTAGCACTCCTGAATGACCTTGAGCATCTCAGTCGAGCGCTTGACGCGGTCCCGAGAAGTGGACATGGCGGCAGCAACTTCGTACGAGTCATGGTAGCGAAGGGCCTCCTGGACCGACTTCAAATCCACCTCCAGGCGAGCACGCGCGTTGCGGAACATGGCCTTGGCGTTGAAGATAAGAGGGTGGCCCTTATGCGGCACGTTGAGTGGGACTGTGGCCACTTCGGGCTCGCAGAGCTCAAGGGATTTCTCCCATGTCTCTAGAGCGAGCCGGAGCTTGTATTCGGTCACGACGTCTTGAAGTGCCTCGGGGCTGCGCTTGTGGTACCACACCTCCAAGAAGAGCGCATTGATCATGACCCGCGTCGCGAAGGCGCTGTACTTCAGCGTCTCGCCCTGGAACAGATTGCAATGGGCGACCATGAAGGTGACACTAGGTGAAGCTTTCAGACTCTCCTGCCAGGTGAGCTCGTCGGCCACGTTGAGATTCCAGAGAGCCTCGGTGGACGGTAACTGGAGGTCCTCAAACTCGTTGAAGCTGATGGCCGGGGTGTGATTGTACGTGAGGGTCAACAGGCCGAAGAAAATGTACACGGCATAGTAGGTACGTCTGCACCCTTCGTCCTCGACCCATTCGGCGCGGGTGGGCAAGCGGCCCTCGCGTGCTTCCTGGCGCAGCTTGAGCTCGTAGCGGTTGCCGGCGACCATGTTAGCGAGAAGGCTCTTGATGGAGCAGGCCCACTCTAGTCCCTTCGGATCACCGCTCCAGCTAGCAAATATCATGTTGAGCAGGGAGCTCTGCATCGTCCACAGAGGGCATTTGCGAGAACTGAAGTTCTCCTTGTTCTGGAGGAACTGGTTTACGAGCACCTTGGAGCCAATGTGCTGCACGTAGGCCTGCTCCTGATCGAAGGCATACAGGGCCCCAATGGAGAGGACGGCTAGCAGTAGCGCCGGTGACACCTTGGTGGGCTCAAACGAGGCCGGGTGGAGGAAGGGCAGGTGATGGTGGAACAGCGTGAAGTACGTCGTGAGGTACCTGTTGAGGGACGACAGGCTGGGAAGACGGAAGCCTTCCGGAATGGCGTGCTCACTGTCACTGTTGCGAATGTTGTCCAGGATGATGTTGCGCTCATCGTCGCTGGTCACCTGCGGCGCCTTGAACCCTTTGTTCTGGTCAGTGGTTGTGGAGGCATGATGGGACATGTACGGAGACTGCGGGGTCGGTGTGCCGGCGGTGGACGGTGGCAGCGAGTTGATCATGGACTGCAGAGCGGGGACGAGGCCGTTCACATTCTGGCCGTTGGCAGGGGGTAGGTGGCCGTGATGAGCGTCATAAGATCCAGATACGCTCGAGCTGATAGAGTGGGCTTTGGTCTCGCTGGCAGTGCCCGACATGAAGCTATCCCACTGAGGCATTATGGCGCCGTTGGAATACGTCAAGCCGGGCTCCATCATAGCCGATCCAGTCTGTGAGAAGCTGCCTTCGTAGGGGCTGGCGTCGCCTCGGGCAGCAGCGTTGGCTTTGTGTTGAAGGTCAGCGACAAGCATCGCGGCGGTTTCCACATCAAAAATACCATCGCTGCTGGCCTCGATCTGCTCGATGGCCGACGTGTCGAGGGCAATTGAAGATTTAGACGGGCCTCCTACGGCCCTGGGGGCCTTGGGGCCACCGCGACGCTTTCCGTCACTGTGCAGTGGTACTCCTCCATCCTTGGCGTGCACCGTCCGATCGTGTCGCAGCAAAAGATCGCGTCGTACGAAAGTGCTCCGGCACTTCATGCACTTAAACGGTCGCTCTTTGGTGTCTAGGTCGCAAGCATATGTATTAGTCGTCGACGTCTGTCACATAAAATGTTGTGAAGCTGTTGTTGGGAGCTCCAAAATGGGAGGGGTTGGAAGGGAGAAGCACGGAGGAGAGGGGGCAACGCTACTTACGTGACCGCTCATGTCTGCTCCTGTGTTCACTCCTGCTAAATGCCCTGGCGCAGAACTGGCACTTATATTTTCTCTCTGGCGCGAGTGAGGCCTTTCGCGAGGCCGGTGTTGACGAAGCGGAAGTGGGCAGAACAGCCACGCTTGCGCCCGGCATGATGACTGAATGTCGCGTTTGTCGGTGATCGAAATGATGAATTGACAGCGATGACGACTAGGCGACAAGGACAACGGCTCTCGGAAGTCTGGTTGGTCACGGACCGATGGTTGAGATCGGTCTCCTGGCTACCTCGCTCGCACGCGCTCCCGTGGGATTTAAAGTGTGTCTTGTTGACAGTTGCGAGTGAATTTGCTCATTTGTAATGATTCGCTCATGGAAAAGAGTGGTACTATGTCCGGTATTAGGGTTGGCCCGAGCCAAAGGAGATGGTCGTCTTGCTTGATGAAAACAAGACTATTAGGGTGCTGGACGAAGCAGCGCGCGCCTGGGTCGATGGTAGTGATCGCGATGAAAGTGGGTGGTGATATGGTGGTAATGGGAGAATGGGAGGAGGGCAAAGAGGGGTACGGGGTAAATTTTAAAAGAGGGAGCGACGGGAGGTCGACCTGGCGGGGGGGAGGGACCAGCAGGTCAAACCACTGTAGTAGTGGGTGTGGCAGTCACTGGGAGGAACGCGCCGCTCGTTTTTGCGCGGTGGCTACAGAAAAAGGAAAGAGACTTCCTCGGCCCAATCAAATGTTAAACTCTTGCAGATGGAGACGGAGCCGACGGCCACCACGAGCTCATCCACGGTAGCGCTGCCTTGGGACCGACCCTTGGGAGCTGCTCTTGCTTTTGCCAGTTGTCAAGCGCCGCCCCGCTAATACAGGGAGGGGCGGGGACTAGATTTGATATTGCATTGCTAGCGAGAGTGGGAGGGGGCGGAATATTATGTACCAGAGTAGTGTTCGTGAGTCGAATCGAATAAAACGGCCAGGGAATGCAGTGGGGTGGGGGAGCAGCGCCGGCGACGGACGTGTGCTGAGGGATGCCAATCCAGAGTGAAAATGAGATGCAACACCAAAAGCAGCGAGGGTTGGCTTGACCACGTTAGGCTTAGCGATACTACCCCGGAAGGTACCGGCTACCAGCTATCCTAGCGGGCCCGCCAATTTTCCCGCGGCGTAGAGTGCGTGCAGTGCAGAGGCCACCTTTCTCCAAGCCAAGTAACAAGTACCTCAGCGAATGTGGGGTTGCCCTTCTAGAGGTGGTGCCATGGTGCTGTGGTCCCCAAGGGCCAAAAATGGTGCGAGGGGCCTTGGCTGGCACGGAGTTCGGACAAGGGGGGCCAAAGGGGGGGCTGGTGGGGCTGGCTGTTTGTCTTAGCCTGTGAGTCGTCCACTATCATGGTTTGCCTATGGATTGGCTGGCCGGCCGCTTAGTCTCTACTCGACCAGCTAACGCGTCCACTGGCCTTTTTTATTTTATTTTATTTTATTAAAACACCACTGCTCTCATTTTCGTGCCTCGCAGGCAGAGATGCTGGCACAGTGCGGACCCCAGCACTCTTAAATGGATAATGTCCATAACGGTGCGCTCTTCTGCCCCTCCATTGCTCCCCTCCGTGACGGCGGTAGCCGCTCGTCCACCACCTCTCCCCCCCTCTTCGGCCCCTCCTACTCGCTTCCCTCCTAGGAGTTGCTTAGTCTCTCAGTGAAAGTTGGTGATCCCCTGGAGGGTAGAGTGCTCGGAGCTCGGCTATCTGGTTCGCGCAATGGCGGTCTGCTACATTGAGAGAGAGAGAGAGAGAGAGAGAGGCGGTAAAGGCAGGCGCCCCATTGCTCGCAGGACAGGGGGTTCTCTACTGACCGCCATGTGAGCATCCTCCTGTAGTGGGGATTGTGCTGAGGAGCCAGCAGGCATCGCAGGCATCGCGAGGATGCTGACTGGTAAACACCCCTGGGAGGACGAGCTGGACAGCGCAGCAAGCAGCGTACGCTCCCACACTTCAGTGGGGTTTGCCATGCCCGCTTCAGCGCGGTGCGTTGGCGTCGCAGTGCAGTGCCCGTTCCTGGCCTCCGCCGGCGTGACACCTAGCTCGATTAGATAGCTTCTCTTGTTGGCCAAGCGCCCTGATGATCGCTGACTGTCCAAGGATTTCTGGCCTTTGCGACCTTATTTTCCCCCAAAATAGGGATGGCCACACTCTCGACTGGTCGTCCGGCGACGAACCTACCGGCTCACTTGCATCACACTCTCCTGTGCGGCCTATCACGTCTGCAGCGCAGAGTGAGGCTTGCGACATGCCCTCTTCCTCTCACCCGATCCTCAACACAATTGCCACGAGCCGCAACTAACCAGGAAAGCGGCGCTCAGGCACCATTAATGGCCGTAAGGTCCTGCTCAACGGCCCAGGGACACGGTCTCGTGTACACCGAGCGAGAAACTCGAGTCGAGTGTGTGCGGTATAGCTCCGTCGCTGTAAGCCCCTCCCCCGCCCCCCTTGCCGACCTAGCACCAGCTCGCGACCTTCTTAGAGCTCGGGCAGCTCGAGCTCGCGGGGCACTAAGGCATGGTTTTAGTGACGGCGGGGCAGCTGCAAAAGAGGGGCGAACCTCGGGCCATAAAAAAGTCGTCGTTGGTCGTGGATCATGAGGCCTAGCTTCTCCAACCACTGCATCCACCGCAGACGGGGACGGATTTTTTAGTGTCGCGTGGTGATGTACTCGGCTCATCCGGCAGACACCCTCCACAGCCGCGAATCCGAAGGGGCCAGCTGATCAAGGATGCCACTTGCCTGGGTCTGACTTGTTGACCACGCTGGCAGCAATTATAGAGGAAGGCGCAGCGTGATTCCCCCTCGCCAGGGCTTTGCCAGCAGGCAACGGAGGAAACCACGCGGCCTACGGAGCCCATCCAAGAGGGCCTCCGTATCCGACCCTTCCCCTCCCCAGCCCCTCTCTTTTTGTCCTCCGTCTTTTGACAGTGTCAAAATTGCACCTGCACTGTGAAAACGGTTCCGATCCAAGGGAACCAATTCTGTTTGTACTCACTCCTGGGGCGCACGTCCACGGTCTCAACACCCTCAGCTCAGGGCTGTGAATCCATCCCTTGCTCTTCGAGAAAAAAAAAATTTTCTCCGGTCGGTTCCTTGGGGCTGGGTCCTCACCCATAACAGCGGCCGCTATCGCCGGCCACAGCAATCACCGATTAAAGGGGTAAGAAGCTCCGCTGGATCATGATTGCCTCCTATTGCTAGGGCGTGCGACATCCCCAAAGCCAGCAAGTAGCACATGCTGCAATGTTCTGCACCGTAGCTAGGCATCGTTGTTAAGCACAGCACCAAACCCTCTTACTCAAGTGCGCTAGGATGAGAAATGGAAAGTTGGGAGCTTGGTGTTACGGAAGATAATCACACTTGTCTGTAGAGCTAAACAGTGGTGGGTGACTGGCGGGAAGTTGTCGGCCAGCACCATCAGCGGCACGAAAATGGCGTTTATCCTGGTTAGGAATAGCGCCCATGGCTATCCGTCGCGGGACTGCCGGCACGGCTCGCTGCTTTTGATGAGGAGAATCATGGCCCGTGAGGCCCCGTAGGAGTCAAGGAGGGGGGAGGGGGGAGGGGGAGAAAGGGGAGACATGGCCGACCTTTTTTTTTCTTTCTTCTAAAACGAACTGACGAGATTGCCCCCAGCCTGCAGTCGCAATCTAGGAGGATAGAACCCCATGCACGCATGTGGAGTTGCATTATCATCTGCCATTTGGCGCACCATGCGGATGACAGATCCGGCTTCCTAGCAGCCTTTTTGTGGAAATCAAATCCCAGGACCAGGGAGAGGAGGAGCCCCATGCATGGATTGTCTCCCCGGGCCTTCGAAGAAACTTCGACGAGCCCAAAACCAGCCGAGGGTGAGCAAGGGAGAGCGAAAGAGGGGCATTTTGACTTCCAAGGAGCCCCACCTGATGCTCTTGACCTCCCCACTTGGATGGTCTCATAATATCAAGCGTCTCGGAAAGCTCCTGCCCCAGTTGCGATCCCCACCTCGTTGCAAGTGAGCGTGAGCTAGCCAGAGCATTCGTCCCCCCTTTCCCTTCGACCCGTCGCGAAGAGCGAACGAGGGGCTCGATGCAAAGGCTCAGAGCCAACCGAGTCGACCACATATAGACCACCTCGCACAACCAGGATAGACGCCCTGGCTCGTTTCTTTCCTTTTCTTTTCTTTCTGGCTGCTCCAGCTCCAGGAGGGTTTGGTTCCTTAACGAAGCTGATAAACGGCTGGAGGGCCGAGTCGCCACCAAAGGGCGTCCTCCCCTAAGGCGAGGTCAAGCAGGGGTTGCGCCTACTATATGTACAACGGAGCGACTAGATTGCCCCTCTTCTTCCCATTACCAGGCGACTAACGTCTCATTTGCCCCTCCATCTGTAGCTCTGTGCTACAACATCAGGTTCCTGAGAAGGAGCAGTAGGTTCGGGATGCCGGGTACGGAAACCTCACCCTCATTGTTTCGTATCAACTTGCTCGAGGCTCTAATAAAAGTAGCACTCACCGAGCCTGGCCGGGTCGCCCGAGGTTTCATTTGAGGGGCAACAGGTAAGAAATACATAGGTGAAATAAGGAGCGGGAAAGAAGGCATGAAAGTGGCACCATGTCCTGGTGCCCTGCGACTCACAGTCACCCACCTTGAGGCGTTGTTCAAAACTGGCTGCAGTGATCTGCTCTCCTCAGAGCTATGCGAGCAGGAGGGGGAAGCTGGCGGCCAACCCTCCTTCCCCTTCCTGCCCCTCCTCCTTTTCCCGTACGGTGCCTTGTATTTTTTATTCTTCGCAGAGGCATGTACGTGTGGTGTACCACGTACCGGCCGCCGGGAACCCCCTCCCCCCCTGCTGCCCACTGACTCCATCGCGCGATGATTTCTCGGGCGCCCAATCCGTGACTTCGGGACTCCTTGCTGATGTCAAATTTTGTCAACTCTCCGAGAACCCACCACAACCCCCGGTCGTCACCGAGCGCCAGGGAAACGAGATTGGGCTCCCTGGCTTGCGGATGCTTCCCCGGGTGGGGGCTCGGTGGAGCGGCCCACGTGCAAAACGTGAAAGAACTGTGGATGCCTACCCCCTTCCGTTCCAATTATTTGGGAACCCTCCACGCCGGCAACCGCTTCCAAGCCAGGGAAGTAAGTGAAGGTGAACCAAGGGATCCTCGACAATTTTTTTTCCTCTCGCGGCAAAGAATGGGGTACATGCCCTGGAGATTACACATTCTTATCGAATGAAGCCAGGTAACAGGCCGGGACTGACGGGCTGGCCTTGTGCGTCCGCAAAGATGACAGTCGAGCAGTGGAGTGACTGGTTCGTGTCTATTATTAAGACGAAGCTGGGCAAGCCGTGGCCACACGAACTCTTTGGCTCTTCCGCTGCCCCTCTTTCTCGCCGGGTGCCGAAGGCCTGCCCGAGTCCCGTACCCTTGGTTCTCCGCGCATTGTATTTTCGTCGGAACGCTGCCGGGCCAATCTCGTCTAGCCCCTGACGATCCCTATTCAGGATGGACATGACGCAGAGTGGTAGTCACACTGTCAGGACATAGAGAATTAACAAGTCTGCCTGCTCTCTGGGAGGCAGTGCGATTGGGCCTCTGCCACAGTTCGCTCCCGGGTGACTACCTTGGCAGAGTGGCCTGCAGATCATTGCACAGCATGCCTTTGGGACCTGGCCCCGACATGCTATTGAGGATGAGGGTTTTTTTTTTTTTTTTCCCCTTGCGACCCCTCTGTCGCCAGAGTGATTCCCTTCGTGAAGCAAGCGAGACATGTGTGGACATTTTTTTACGACACGAAATTCAACAGAGGCGGAGACGTACGACGGAACCCGTATTCTGAGATGGGCTAGTTCATCCCCAGCCTGTCTCTAGCTTCGGAAGGGCATACTCTTCTGGAGCCGAAGCTTCCGCCATCGGGTCCAGGCTCCCCGGGTCTCTGAGAATTGATCATAGTGCCAGTGTGTAAGGGGCGCGCCTGTTAAACACCGTTCGTACCATATAAAAGTCCTTCGGGCGCACCTGGTTGTTAACCAGTGTATCTGCGTCCGAAGTAGGCCGCTCATACCTGCGGTAGCAATCACGGCTGGGGTCTAGATTCCTCCCAATCTAACGCCTCCGTATCTCATTTTGCGTATAATTGAGATATTCTTTTGTGCGCATTCCTCCCGCGGAGGCGCCCCCCTCAGCTAGCGTCATGCCCACTTGGGGCGCGCTATAATCCACTTCCGGAGCCTTCGCCTGCTATTTATGAGGTGTCAGGGACGGGGAACGTGGTGCGGAAGCTAAAGCAAAGCCTGGTATCCTGTAGCGTCGGGATAGTCCGTTCGGCCAGTCCCCTCCCCACGTTCCGGCTGGTCGATATGGTTTCTGCTCTTTGGTCCCTGGCTCTGGGGGGGTGAGGAGTGTGTTGAGTTGAGGATTGATCAATATATCGCAGTCCATGAAGACCAACGGCACAGAACAGCTATATATACCTGTGGGCGTGTAGCGCGCTTGCCGCTGCCGCCTGGATGCGCACCAAGTCAAGACACATGTCGGCAGCACGGGAGACAACAGCCGTGAGGTGTAGCCTACTCGAGCGAGACGTAAACCAATGATTAGGGGAAAGGGTCGCGAGGCAACCAAGGGCGATATGCTGATATCAGCCGCCCTCGCTTGGAAGCAGCTGGCCTAGTCGAGAGGCCAGCGTCACCTCCATCCAAAAGGCTGTCCAACCTGCTGTATTCGGAGAGGAGACAGCTTGAGTAGTGACAACACGGTTGATAAGGCTTTTTGACTTCTTTTCCTTCCCACAGTACCTACCTACAGACCAATCCATTTGCCGTGGATATATTTGAGCGTGAATGCCAAAGAGATATGGCAGCATGTAGGCGTGCTACCTGAAGGCCGACGCTGAGAAGGCAGGGAGGGAGATCTAGCCCCCCCCCCCCGAGTCCACCCGAGCGGAGAGGTGCATTCGGTCGCGGCCAAGTGAGCACCCACCGACAGGATATGAACTTGAGTCCCATTACTTGGCTTCCCCTCAAGCAGACACTCCCAGTCGCCATGGCGTTCAGCTTGTATCCTCCCTTTTCTGCTAATGTCCTGGTGTGGTATGCGACAGCTGTGTTCCGGTATCGCTGAAGTCTAGTAGCAGGTCGCAGTTAGCCGCTCACCAGACAGGTAAGCCTTCTTGCAATATATATAGCAAACACCTCGTTGACGAGGTGCCATGGTAACTGAAGGGAACCAGGAGCTGGCTGCTGACTATACAGGCGTGGCGCTCCTAGGGTTATGTCCGCTGGGCCCTGATGATGTTTCTTTGAGACACCATCGTGACTAGCGATGGCGTGTAGTTGGCTTGGTACTCCCTCGGCATGAGGCTTGGCATCGGGTGTTCGCTCCCTATTCTGGTCGGACTCTAAAGTTGTTTTTTTTTTGGAGGGAGGGAGGGAAAATCTGATCATCTCGTCGTGCGGGTGCGGGAGGTAGAGAAGCCTAAGAATCAACAGAGAATCGTGTTGCCGGTATTCCAGCGTCAGAGCCCAACTTGTGCTGGCGAACTGTCAGGTACGCCTGTGGTTCATTCGGATGGCGTCCACATCACATCGACAGGCCCCCTCGTCCCCACGAGCCCTGATAATCGCGTGGGGGTTGCCAATATTGCAGAATGGGATGAGGGCCTGGAAGGGAAAGCCGAGAAGCAGGTCGGCTTTCCACGAAGGATTAGGACCATGGGTTTGTTTCCCAGCGATATGGATCCGGTTCCTCCCAAATGAAACCGACCCACGGGGCGTGGTGTGTAGGAGTTCTAGGAACACAAAAGCGGAAGGAGATAAAGGAAAAGGGCAGTACGTAGAAGGAGGTGGGAGGCCGGGGGGAGGGCCGGCATCCTTCGTGGATAACGAGGAGCGCGACCTTATAATCACGAACACACAATAAACGATCGCCAATCAGGGAAAGCGATGATGTCTCGCTTGGGGCATGCTTTAGAAGTAGACAGCAGCTTAGAGGACGAATATAGAAAGTGCTAGTTATGTTCTTCATGTCCCTGGTGGGGCTGGTGAGCCTATGTACCTCACGGCGTCGTGCCAGAGAGAGGAGGGGCTGACCGCCTAGCACTACGAAGCAGATTAGTGACCCCGTCCTCGAGATCCGGATGTCTTCCATGAGAATTTAACCAGGACCTAGGAGGGTGTCGCGTCCACTTGAGGTATGGGCATCGCTAGAATGCGGTTGTTCGGCAGCGCAGGCAGTTTGGCTACTTGCTCTACGCGGCGTGGGCTACCCCATCGGCAAGACGACCTATGATTCGTTAGGGCAGACGTCTCACTCAATAGCGGCCGGGTGTCGCTTGCAGTTGGCAATCGGGCACAAAATAATGGCACGATAGGGGACGAGGAGCTGACCCTAACCCTATACCCGTTCACTAATAGCCTCAACAAGCAGAAGAAAAGGGGCCTGGAGAAGGTGA
This sequence comes from Thozetella sp. PMI_491, assembly GCA_021432635.1. NCBI lineage: Eukaryota > Fungi > Ascomycota > Sordariomycetes > Chaetosphaeriales > Chaetosphaeriaceae > Thozetella > Thozetella sp. PMI_491. The sequence continues at coordinate 147,002 of MU270117.1, forward strand.
AATGCCGCCTATTGTGCAACGTACGTAAGCTGGAGGAGGAAAGGAGGAGGAAAGGAGGAGGAAAGGAGGAGGAAAGGAGGAGGAAAGGAGGGTGACGGAGCAGACTTGATCCTGCCTCCCCGGTGGGCGATATTGAAATCCTAAGAGTTTTTTTAACGGGGGGGAAGGGGGGGTTGGTTTCTTGCCATCGTTCCTATTTTTTTCGTCTTCGCCTCGAGACACGCATACGTCTCCGCCTTCAAGTGGCCACCCTGGGCGAGAGAGGAGGATCAACCATCCCATAGTGGTGCTCGCCATGCCATGCCATTGCCATGGCCCATGGTACGAGAACCTGTGATTTGCGGAGGGGTTTTCTGGGGCTCTCTGCCCCTCCTTCTCAAGCTCGTGGAGTCGTCCCGCACCAGAAACTGTGGAAGTACCCCCTGTTGTCCGAATTTGGGGACGTGGCTCGTGGCCTGCATGCAAGTCGCTTCCGTAGCGGTACCTGCGCTGCATGAACAAGCCATGCCCGGTGGCGGCGCATGCACTTCAACAGGTATGTATTTTGCCTGTCATCGCTGCACTGCATCAAAAAGAGATGGGACCATGAGCGCCAAGGAGCTTTGGGGATGGGGGTTCTTTCCATCCGCAAAATGCGGAAACACGCCTGAGGACAGACGAAGCAAGCATACATTAACTGAGAGCCTCGAGCCATGTTGCCTAGTAGGCTAAGTTCCAAATGACGATATCCAATTGCACGACCTTTCAAGGAGGGACGACCCTGGCGAGCGTCCCAGGTCTGCTAGCCGCGAGTTCGTTACAAGCATTCGAGCGGCCAATCATGCCTCCTCCACGACAGTGATCAACTGTCCGTATCATGCTCCTCCTGTCTTATCCGGCCTGGAGACAAAGCGGTCCGGAAGGTCAAAGCGAAGCACCAAGGAAGCCGGGACAATCGTGCCACATCCACATTCTCAGACCCGGCAGCGCAACCGACGATAAAAGGGGAAACCAGATGCAGCAGACGAGGGAGTCAAGGCGAATTTCTACGTGATACTGCATATGTGCATTGGCCTGCATAGCGCTGCAAGTTTGTGCGAGCGTGCGCCCGTGTGTGGCGGCCCCCACGGAGAAGTGTGTGGGTGTGTGTGTGTTTATGAGTGTGAGAGGAGGCGGAGAAGGGGGCCTGCCCACATATCGCGGTCGTCGCAGCGCATGCACTCGCAGGATAATAGCTGACTGCCGATTCTAGCACCCTTTTGAGTATCTCCCCCTTCACTTCTGTTGCTCAGCAGCCCTCGGTCTTTCACTCGCGAACGGCATGCTAGGAGCCCGTGGCGGCCGCCTTTGTCTCTGGGATGGGAGGGGATGGTGCATATCCTCTGCTGAGACTAGGTTCCGTAGCCTTGAACGCCCAGTTCATCATGCTGTCATTGGAAAGCACCCCTTCCATTTCTAGCGACTTATTCTCGATTCCTCGGAAAATGGCCGAGCTTCTGTCCCTCCGCCTTGCCCAATCCCCGCCTTCTCCTCCCCAAAATGTACCCAAAATGTAGACAGGCCAGTCAGCCAGCACCGAGAGAGGGAGGACTGTGATGGAAGGGAAGAAATGGCGAAGACCTTTGCGGGTGAGGAAGGGAACTCATACGGTGCGTTCACCCAGTGTCCAGTCGCAGTAGGGCAAAGAAGCCCCTCCAGCTAGTCAAGTTGGGTTGGGAAGTTGTGGTTACTCTTAGAGCTGGCGGTCGGTGGACGAGGCGATTTGCAGTCTCTCCCCGCTCTTGAATCGCATCGCTGCTGAGCAGGTGTGTCCATTGGAGGCTTGGCGTTGGTAGCTCTAGGCTCTGTGCTCTCTTGGTGCGGGCCCATCAAGTGTCGCCCCTCCCCCCTGCGAGTTGAGCCGGAACCAACAAAAGGCGTTGGCCCCGACTCCCCTGAAAGGCGTGGCTCTTCCAGCCTGCCAATCCCAAACCCCTCCCCCCCCGGTCCGCGCCCACTGCTCAAGATTCGTTCAAGCCCATCTGGGGGAGCCTTGCAACTTCACCGAGCCTTCGGTTTCTCGATCCAACACGCCTACACGCGGCGACTGGACAGTATACGTCCGCCAAATCGCATTTACGAGCCCTTCAGCAGGGAGACGAGAAGTGCTTCCTCCAAGAGGCGCTGTCAGTCTCGAAACCGTAGGCCATCTCTTTTGAGGGGGACTTGAATAGCGCTGGGTGAACTAGAGGGGACAGGAAAAGGAGGAAGCCAGCGAGGACGATAGCCGTCTCCCCCTCCCCTCCCCTCCCCTCCCCCCTTTCTCCAGCCCAAGTCCGGTTACGACCAAAAAAATAGTCGACAAATTACCAACGAATCTCGCCTCTCTCTTACCCGCCAACCACAGAACCCATCAACCACTCACGTCGTCCAGAGCGACGCTCTTTCGTCTTGTCGAGCCCCTAGCGCCGTCACGGTCGCGATTTGTGGGAAGGAGCAGCCCGCCGTCGGCGGATCTGGTGCCGCCATTCACAATACTACCGGTCGCTTCCTTCCTTCAAGCACTACCATCTCTTGCTACCCTTCCAGCGCCATACAGTCCAGACTGAGACCGGGACCGCTCGACTTACCGTGATATATACATAAGACCCGCTGGTTGCGATCGCACGACAGCACGTCCAACAGCCACCTCGTTGTCGGAGCGGATGCCATGATCTAACATTCGGACCAAATCCTCGGTCGTCGCTTCGAGTTCGCTCCCCCCTCCACGACAACATCGACAATGCTCATGACACAGTCAGCTGTGTCGGCATTCCAGGGTCAGAATTTCACTGCATACAACGGTCGTCGTAATACCACGTACCAGGCGCAATTTGGCGAACCGACCAATTCGACGTCGCTGGATAGCTCCCAAGTTGAGCGCGACGCCTACAACCAGTCCTCTCTGGCTCAAAATAACACAACCCTGATGAACGGGATCGTGGGCACCGCACCACCTGGTGCCATGTATGTCCGGGCCCTTTACGACTACGAGGCGGATGACCGGACCAGTCTCAGCTTCCACGAGGGCGACGTCATCCAGGTTATCACCCAGCTCGAGAGCGGATGGTGGGATGGCGTGATCAACGGTGTTCGTGGCTGGTTTCCTAGTAACTACTGCCAGATCATCACAAGTCCTGATGAGATTGCCGATGCCGAGGGAGGTGTCGATCTTGAACAGGTGGAGGAAGAGCTTGAAGACCAGGAGGTGTATGAGGCCGAGTTTGATGACGAAGACGAAGGCTCAGATCCCGATGATAGCACTGGCCTTCCCCTAGAAGGCACCGACGGGGAGAGGTCACGAGCCGACTTTTGGATCCCCCAGGCCACGGCGGATGGGAGACTGTTCTACTACAACACCATGACAGGGGAGAGTTCCATGGAGTTGCCGCTGGAGTCCCCTTCATCGGTGAACGAGACCGGCCCACGCGATCGCATGAATGTCAACGTCCCGGAGAGGACGAGACCACCACCCGAGATGATGGCCAGGGGCTTAACCCAGGACGAGGAAGATGAAGACGGCGTAAATTCGGCTTCCGAGCTTGAAGGCGAGAGCATCCTTGCTGCTTCTCGAGGCTCTCTGGTGAGTTGCTACATGGCTCCGCTCCGTTTGAGACAGCCGGTGTCCTTCCTACTTACACCCCGCTTTCCAGTCGCGCACTCGTCAATCCTACGCCCTTGATGGCATCTCTCCAGCGCCGTCAATGGACTCCATGAATGGGCAGTCCCCTGCCACCAGGACCCGTGCCGAGACATTCACCAATGCCAACACCGGCCCGACGCCCATGATAGCCTCGGCCACATCCTTTACGAGTGCTAATTTCAACCTCCCAACTGCCGCGTCGATACCCCGATCGTTTTTCGACGATGACACAGCACCGCCCCTGACATGGAGCCGTCTTGTATCAAATATGAAGAAGGCCATTGATCGCTATAAGGAAGCTATCACGGGCGGCAGCCGGTCCGAGTATGTTGCAAGGGCTGAGGACATATCTGATCATCTTCGCCTTCTCCTAGCCGCAGGCTCCGGCACCACCGACAACCACTCCGGCCAGCCCTCAATCATCTCGACGAACAAAGCCCTCTATCCGCACTTCCGCGATATGATGTCCAAGTTCTCCAAGCTCGTCATTTCCTCCCACATCGCCGCAGCCGATTGGCCCAACGCCGAATCCGTTCAGAAGTGCTTGCAGGAGGCGGATGGTGTTCTTCTCGGCGTCTTTAGCTTCGTGGAGGTTGCGCGCCAGCAGCGAGGCGAGGAGATTCCCCGCCTGTTCCCAGGCTTCATACTTGGTTCCCAGACCGGGGGGAGCTGGCAGAACAACAATCTCGGACCTCGCGACCCTATCACGTCAAACTTCCTCGAGGATGAGGAGGGCGTTGTGGAGCCCACTGCTGTTCTCGATGCTAAGCTCATGGAGAGGTTAGACGAGCTCAAGAGGATGCTTGTATCGAGCATAAGAGATTTGGACAAGAACCTCGTCGTCACAGACAAGGTTATCACTCCGTTCAAGCATGAGGTCATCGGGAACAATGTTTGTACGGCTGGCGGGAGAGTTCTGGAGATGTTCAAACCTTGGATCGCCATCATCGAATCCATCGATTTATCGTCACTGGGCAACGTCTTCCAGGAACCCCAGCTCGCTGACTTCAGCACCAACAAGCAGAGCTTGTATGACAACATCTCGGATCTTCTCCTCGGATGCCAGGCCGTCGCCGGCCCGCTCGCAGATGAGTGGGCCGAGGTTCGTGGCCAAGCTCTTGAAGAGAGGCTTGAGTATGTCCGGCAGTGCGCCAGGGCACTCGAGACGAACTCATCTCACATTGTCTTCTCCCTTCAGCTTCTCCAAGAATCTGTGCAGACCAATATCCAACAACAGCAAGAGGCCCGGTTGCGAGAGGAAGTGCAACTACAGCAACAGCAGCAACTGCAGCAGCAAACGCTGCGCAGAGGCGAGAGCATGCCATATGGCGAGAGGATGCACCAGCGGACAGAGTCACGTGGTATGTCACGGCCGTCCTTGATTTCATCGCAGTCTTACTCAGAAGGCGACCCAACGACTGCCAACAACTTCCGGAAGGGAGACTATTCCAAGCTTAGGAAGATTTTGGGAGAAGATCCGAACCCAGCCGCGGCAATTGATGATACGCCCGAGTTCTTGCGCTTAGACTTTGAGCATGAGCTCTCGTGGGATTCAAAAACAAACCCTCCCTCCATCAAGGGTGGCTCCCTCTTCGCTCTGGTGGAGCAGCTGACACGCCACGACAAACTCGACTCGAGTTTTAACAACACCTTCCTGCTCACCTACCGATCTTTCACGTCGGCGCGCGAGCTGTTCGAGACTCTGGTCCGCCGGTTTGCCATTCAGCCCCCTGAAGGCCTGAGCCAGTCGGACTACGACATGTGGAGGGAGCGAAAGCAACGTCCAATCCGACTCCGGATTGTTAATATCCTCAAGAACTGGTTCGACAACTTCTGGATGGAGGAGCAGACGGAAGAGACCCGGCAGTTGATCCGCGACGTATACAGCTTCGCGCGGGAGACAGTCAAGACGACCGAGACGCCCGGATCGGCTTCCCTGATGGCCGTTCTTGACCAGCGGTTAAGCGGGAAGGAGGTCGGCGCCAAGCGCATGATTCAGACGTTCAACCAGAACACGCCGGCCCCGATTATGCCGAAGAACATGAAGAAGCTCAAATTCCTCGACATTGACGTCATGGAATTTGCCCGTCAGCTTACCGTAATCGAGTCGCGGCTGTATGGGAAAATTAAGCCCACGGAATGCCTGAGCAAGACGTGGCAGAAGAAAGTTGGGGAGGGCGAACCTGAGCCTGCGCCTAATGTCAAGGCCCTCATTCTTCACTCCAACCAGATGACCAATTGGGTGGCCGAGATGATCCTGGCTCAGACTGATGTGAGGAAGCGAGTTGTTGTCATCAAGCACTTCGTGGCCGTGGCAGATGTAAGCACACATTTTTCTTTTCCCTTCTTGCTTCTCCCAGGGGGGTGGGGACAACCTTCTGGCGGAGTCCAGGCGAGCCACATGCTGATCCTAAAACCAGAAATGCCGGGGTCTAAATAACTTCTCTACGCTTACCTCAATTATCTCCGCCCTCGGTACGGCACCTATCACTCGTCTCAAGAGAACGTGGGACCAGGTTCCGCAGCGCACGCAGACGACCCTAGAAGCAATGCGCAAGTTAATGTCGAGCACAAAGAACTTTGCCGAGTACCGAGAGGCTCTGCACGTGGCAAACCCCCCCTGCATCCCTTTCTTCGGTAAGTTTGCACCCTTCGCCGGCCGTGGTTGTGTGTATGTCCCAGGAGATCTTAACCCTGGACTAAATAGGCGTCTATTTGACCGACTTGACCTTCATTGAGGATGGCATTCCCTCGATTATTAAGAAGACGAACATGATCAACTTTGCCAAGCGGGCAAAGACGGCCGAGGTGATCCGCGACATCCAGCAGTACCAGAATGTAGCGTACTCGCTCCAGCCCGTGCCGGAGCTGCAGGATTACATTTTGAGTAATATGCAGGCGGCTGGGGACGTGCACGAGATGTACGACAAGAGCTTGCAGATAGAGCCGCGCGAGAGAGAGGACGAGAAGATCGTAAGGTACGTAGAGATGCGGTCGCAGCAGATGGCGCTGAGCAGGGGGGTCCTGTCCGGTGGATAAAGGCGGAGGCGGAGGCAGAGGTGAACCGACACGGGTGCGGCGGCCTGGAACGGGGCACCCATCTCGCCGGCTTTCTTCTTCCCTGAGCGACCACCGCCACCATTCATTCCCCCCCCCCCCCCCCCCCCCCCCCCCC